>CBVK0100364500.1:649-12820 GCA_900067695.1 Picea abies
GATAATACAAAGCAATAGCACGAACAATCATCACAGTAGCTCCTTTAGAGATATCACTTATAATTTATCTGAAGCAAAGATTAAAGGTAAGGAATACAATACGAAATGAGGTCAACACTCTCATAGTGTTGTGACCAAGCATTCCTCCATGGTAACCTGGAACTAACACCCGATGTTTCTCCTAGAGGAGGTGTTAGTTGTATCATGCAAAGTATATACCTCTATATGCTCATATGCTATTAGGTATAAAACTTTACAAAGACTGCTATCTCAACTATAGTCATCAACTTGTCATGTGTACCTTTGAATCTTATCAACTTGATTTAATCAAACCTGGAGCCTTGTCCTGAAGAATGAGTGCTTTCTTTTCTTCCAGGTCTCCTTCACTCAAGTGACGAGTGCTTTCTTCAACCTGTCTGTTGTACTAAGACAATACACTATCTTGATAGAAGGTTAGGTTAGAAGATAAGCTCTATGATCAACTTTCAATTCTTCTAATAATTTGATCATACCTTCAACATGCAACATTGATAATGTCATGACAAATAGATGTATATTAGAATAATCACATCTGGGTTGCATCATTCCTCTGAATGTGTTGGATCTTGAGATCCTTCTGGATCTATGGCAAGAGATCCCTTCTCCTGCAAATACTCTTTAGGGTTTAACCATTAAACATATGTAAGTACATACCTCTGATAGCATTTGCAGGTAGTGGCTCCATCTGGTAGCAGCAGTAATCATTGCCAACTCTTGAGAAAATTTCAAGGGTGATTGTAACTGGTTCTACGGCTGCAACTGCAACTGCAGCTGGTTATGAGACTGCAACTGCAACTGCAACGTAAGGTTTTATGAGGAAACCCTAATTTTTCAAACTTCAAATTTTGAAATTCTAATCCAGGGGATAGATGCGCTGAGCTGAGGTGATTTAGCTGGTGCAGTCGGAATTTCGAAAATCCAACTTTTACCCCCTCAAACTTGATCTGCGGATTTCTGGACTAGTGCTTCTGGTTTTCTGGTACTTTTGGTACTCTGGTACTTCTGGTACTCTGATTTTCTGGTTTTCTGGTACTTTGTGAAACTAGAGTTTCACTTTTTGGGAGATCTAGCCACTGAAAAGGTGCACTCAAGGTGCCAAAATGATCCTTGGGGGAGGGCACAACTTTCTAGGTGGTTTTGGAGCTAAAAAGATTCACTTTTAAAAAACCCTAATTTGCAGGTACTGCAACAGTGACGTTTTTATCTTGCAAAATATGCTTCCTTCAGGCTGGCTCTAATACCATGTTAATGTTTATACCATTATTATAGTTCTTTTCATTTCAATAGATAAGAGAAACATAAGAACAAGATCATTGAGAAATACACATTCACAAGAGACACAACATTTATCCTAGGAAACCCTCTAGGGGAAGAAAACCCAACAAAAACTTCCTTATCATAAATTGTCAATACAATGTTCAAGAGATAACTCAAACCAATACAGATAGTCCTCTCCAAAATATGCGCCACTCTTCTCATTTTCTCCTACTGGTAAGATGCAGCTTGTCTCTTAAGAACGTGCAAGTGTGTTGTGTGATAAAGTGAGGCGTTGGCCTCTCTATATATAAAAGACTAACACGTGTGAAGGGTCTTCACTGGCAGGGCCGACCTCTCACTCTGGGTGGGTAAACCCACCTTTAATTTATTTCTGGGTCTCAATAATAACTGCTAGGGCCGACTTCTTATTCTGCCTATTACAATTGTCCGTTGACCAATCCACAAAAGGGGATTTGGTCCTAATACAATTACCGACATGATTAATCCACAATGGGGATTAATCCTATGAATTAAATAACAATAATAATAAGAATACTCTTTGCAGTTACATTATTTCAACATACGCGGGTTGTAATGGTGCAACTAGCATATGTACGCATGCAGTAGTGGAGCGAGGCACGTACATCCTCCAAAATTGTGTTTTTAAGAAGTGTTGTTCAGTGTTGGCTTGGAAAAAATAGTAAGTAAGATGGACTAATTCCAAGTATGCATGTATGGTGCAATTTAGGGTTATAACAGGGGTTGAAATAGTTTTTTTAGTATATGATTGCTCTACTTATCGGTAGTTTCCCGAAGGCCTCTTGTTTTAGTACCTTGTAGGAAAATGCTTTGAGAAGAGGGTGATTCACATCTTCCATGTTGGTTTGGGACCCTAGCATCATTCTCAGTTTCAGTTTGTTTCAGCTTGTTGGTCGTAAGGTTGTGATGGCATTGCTTGAGGATAAACAATCTTTGGTAAGGGGGACTGTAATGTCCCCATTTTTAGGTTCTCTTTCTCTTTAAGTGGAGACCACTTTCGAGGATTGTGTCCTCCTGATCAGAGGGGTAATTGTATGTTACTAGTGATATCATATGGTTTAGAGAAGTTATATGATGCTTTCATAGGTCCGTTTATCATCTTTCATCATCAGGATCACTCCTTCATAGTCATATTTTGATTCTGATGCATTTCGAGCGTTTTTGTAATTTATGAGTAATATTGAGCATTATTTAGTAGATTTCACTAAGGTTGTCATTTTAATAAATTAACTAAGAGGGGAACCTTAGTGTAATAGCTTGTTGGAACTAGGATGAAGAGATTTAAATGTTGGGAGGATGAAAATTGACTTCTAGTGCCCATAAATGTTGTAAAATCAAATAAATTACTTTTGGAGTTAAAAGGGGGTAATAAAGTAACTTTGAGATAAATATTAAAATGAGATTTTATAAAGATACTTTTTAATTAAATATTAGAGAGAAAAAAGAAAAGGGGTATAAGAGTACAAGGAGAGCTCATTCTTTCATTATGCATGATTATTTTACTGAATCGATTGGAAGAGAGATCTAGAGAATTTTCTAGGGTTTTTGGGTTGAAACCCTTGGAAACATTGGTTTTGATGGTGAAATATTCCACCCTACTTGATTGGTAGGAGGAATCACTCAGATTTCTCATAGGTTTTCATTGTAGAAGGAAGATATATAATTTTAGCTAAGTTGTGTGGGAGTTGCAGAGTTTTTGGTACTGTTGTGGAGGCCAAACCCTCATCTTCATATTGTGAGCATTTATAATAGATTTGTGGGTTATTTTTTCAGAGATTGAGGAGGTCATTTCATTTGTTTTCATCTTGGAAATGATAGTTAAGGGTTTGAGGAAGTTTGTACCACTAAATTGGTAGCTTGGCCATTGAATGGGAAACAACTGATAAGGGCACACTCATTATTTTAGAGCTGCCCATTGTTATCATATCGTGGGTTTAGGTGAGAAGCAATCCCATTGATACATTTTTTGGAGCATTGGGAAAGAGGCCAAGACATCATTATAAGGAAAAATGGTATTTAGAAGGGCCAAACCATAACATCTCTTGTCGTGGAGCTAAGGAAGGGGTTGTATCCCTTAATGGTGGTCATGGGCTTGAGGAAGAGGAACAAAACCTTTGTACTTTAGCTTTTGGCATTGAGGAGAGTCTTATTTTCTTGCTGCAGGTTGAGGAGGTTAAGGAAGGGCACACCCTTACTTATATTTGTAGATTAGTTCGTATTTTTAATATTCCAGATATAAAAAAGTATGAAGAACAAAAACAAATAGCTAGAAATGGCAGATGAACAACAATATAACCAGAACAACACCACAATAATACCAAAATGATACCAGAATAACACCAGAAAGAGTACTTTGATTATTGAGATCAATGTTCACTTTCCTCTTCGAGGGGACAACATCTAGTAGAGCAAAGCTCTATTAAAATAATATTCAAGACAAAATCTCTCATACCCTCGACTCCTATTTATACTAAATATGTCTATCAAAAGAACAATCTAGAGGAAGATCCTTCTAGAAGTGGAAGCTTCTATTAGGTCTTCTTACATTAGACTTATTATTCCTTATTGCCATGCCTTATTAATATTGACCTTTATTACATGGAAATATATTATTCTACCTACGTGAGGGGTTAGGTCCCTAACATGTCCTCCCCCTTAAAAACAACCTTGTCCTCAAGGCTTGAGATGGGGAAATTGATGTAGAATGGTAGTTGGTTCCCAAGTGGCATATGTTGGAGTTCTATATTTCCACTGGACTAAAACTTCCTTGATGGTTCGCTGATGCAGACGATGCTCACGCTGGTCCAAAACTGCTTGCGGTTATATCCAAATAGAGCCTTCTTCGTCCAACTCGGGAAGGTTGGTTTGAGTTTGGCACTTAGTTCCAATCACCTTCTTTAAGAAGGAAACATTAAAAACATGATGGATCTTATAATGCTTGGGAAAATCTATCTGATAGGCCACCTATCCCAGACGCTTGAGAATGGTATAAGGACCATAAATATTGGGCGCCAGTTTCTGACAATGGTCATCCTTGAGGGAATTTTGCTTGTAAGGTTGCAGTTGAAGAAACACCTGATCCCCTTCTGCAAATTGACGTTCAGAGAAACCTTGATCTACTTGTTGCTTCATGTGATTCTGGGACATGACCAATTTCTCTTTGAGGGTATGGAGAATGGCCTCTAGAATTATATGGTCAACCACCTGGACCTTCAAGACACCTGGAAAATATGAGAGAACTGAAGGTGGATTTTGTCCATATACTTCTTCAAAAGGAGTCATGTGGGTAGTTGTATGGTACAAAGTGTTGTACCACCATACAACTAGTGGTAACCATTGAGCCCACTGATTTTTCCTTTCCGATGCAAAACACCTCAAATATGTTTCCAAACACTTGTTAACAACTTCAGTTTGACCATCAGTATGGGGATGATAAGCTATGTTGAGATGCATTTGGGTGCCTTGTAGCTTGAATAGTTCTTATAAAAAATTGTTGGTGAAAGTTGGGTCATGATAAAAAACAATAGAATGCGGCATGCCATGAAGCTTGAGGACCTGATCCATGAAAAATTGAGCCACAGTGGATGCTATAAATGGGTGTTTAAGAGAACATAAATCAACATACTTTGAAATACGATCAACTACCACCATGATGATTGATTTATTTCTCGATTTAGGTAAGCCTACAATAAAATCCATAGAGATATCCTGCCAAATAGCAGGTGGTATCAAAAGCGGTTGTAGTGTGCCAGGAGATTTGACTGTTTTGCCCTTGTTGCGTTGACACACATCACATTCAAGAACAAAATTATGAACATTCAGTTTCATACCATCCTAGAAAAAAGAATGTTTGACCCGATCATAGGTTTTGGTAAACCCAGAGTGCCCAGTTGTGGGTGTAGCATGAAGCTCAGAAAGTACTATGGATTTAAGTTTTGACTGTTTACTTAAATACAAACGACCTTTTTATCGAATCTCATCATTGAGCCAAGAGTACCCTGGGGAAACTGGAGAATTGGACTGCAATTGTTGTATCAGATGCGAACTTTTGGGATCGTGTATCCATTCCTGGAGAACAACTTGGAGCCAATTTGGTACATTGAAGGAGAGAGAAAAAAGGGACCCTTCATCTTCATATTTTCTGAAAAGTGCATCAGCAACCACATTATCTTTTTCTTTCTTGTAAATGATCTCATAATCATATCCAAAGAGCTTAGTCACCCTTTTTTGTTTCTCTGGGGAGGAAAGGCGTTGTTCTAGAATATACTTGAGGCTTTGATGATCTGTCTTAATTTGGGAGTGTTTCCCCAATATATAAGGGCACCAAAGATCCACGACATGTATAATAACCAACATTTCCTTTTTGTATATTGATTTGCCCAGATTTAGCTCAGATAGTTGTTTGCTGGTAAAGGCCAAAGGTCGACCCTCTTGCATAAGGACAACAACAATTCCTTTCCTGGAAGCATCACATTCAAGGACAAGTCTTTGTGAAATCAAGAAGGGCCAGGACTGGAGTGGTGCACATGGCCATCTTCAAGGTTTGAAAATCCTGATCAACTGTTGGAGTCCAAGTGAAAGAATTATTTTTAAGGAGTGCAGTGAGAGGTGCCACAATCTTTCCATAGTTCTTAACAAACTTGTGATAATAACATGTTAAACCCAGAAATCCACAGAAGCTTTTGAGAGTCTTTGGGTGAGGCCAATCTTGCATAGCTTCAATATTTTTAGGATATACCCTGATGCCGACCTTGCCAACAACATGACCCAAGTACTCGACTTCCGAGGTGCCATGTAATGTAACTCAAAAACTGTAACCAAAAAAAAGAAGAAGTTGTTTGTACATTTATCCATGAAAAGTTTCGAGATTTCAAGCAAGTAAGCTTTTTGTTATAAGGCTTGATTTTGAAAGTTTGTTAGAATCCTTACTGTCGTCGGCTGTCCTTACCATTCAACTTAAAGTTTCCTAATCGACGATATAAAAAGTGTTTACTCATCACTCCAATGTTTATCTAAGATCTTGTAATTTATAATTACTTTTCTATCTGTTTGTACCTATAACACTACCACAGTCTTACCAATACAAGCAACTTTGGGATTTTATGGCCAAATCCCTACATAAAAATATTACCATATGTTTTCAATACAAACGACCTGTAATACGGTCTGTTACTTCGATACCTCTATCCGGGATGAAGACTCTCCAATGTTCTTTTACTGGTCCATTCATTACACCATTAGAGTTGTTCCTATAACAAACATTCCTACCATGTTACTACATTTTTTGTGGAAAAAAACAGAGGTTAATCGGGTTTCGGCGATTACTAATTCTGAACAAAACAATGGACCACGCTATTTTCCGAAGGTCCGAAATAAGAAGAGATTGTGGGCCCAACACGTCGAGGGTTTCGCGAATACAACAGCCCAACATCAACTCACAACAACTCCCGAAATTGCGAAAAGTGACTAGCATTTCGGGATTTCGGAGTTCGGGACTTTGCGAGTACAGAAGCCAAACATCCACACACAACAACTCCCGAAATCGCGAAAAGTGACCAGCATTTCTGGATTTTGGAGTTTGGGATTTCGTGAGTACAAAAGCCAAACATCTACACACAACAACTCCCAAAATCGCGAAAAGGGACTAGCATTTCGAGATTTTGAAGTTCAGGATTTCGCGAGTACAGAAGCCAAACATCCACACAAAACAACTCCCAAAATCGCGAAAAGGGACCAACATTTCAGGATTTTGTGATTTCAAATGCCCCAAACATCAACATGCCACAATTTTCGAAAAGCGAAAAAGGGAGAGTGGGACGCTTAATTCGGGGTTTCGGGGTTTGGAACTTTGCGAGTTCCAGTGTCCAAACATCAACATAACAAACTTAGGAAATGCGAAAAAGGAAAGGTGTGACCCACATTTCGGGGTTTCAGGGTTCGAAACTTCGCGAGTTCCAATGTCCAAACATCAACATAACAAACTTTTGAAATGTGAAAAAGGGAAGGTGGGACCAACACTTCGGGGTTTCGCAAATTTCTAAATTCGTCATAGACTTTAACTATGGAAAGGGTAGACCGTTTTTAAACAAAACAAGGAAAACATAAAATCTTTTGATAGGCGTCAATTCTCATGATTGTTTAGCATCTGATAAACAAGAGGGTTTTTTTCCAGATTTTTTTAACTTTCCAAATTTTGTCATTCTATACACATCTAGTATTTTATTGCATGTTGTTGGTGCATACAAAAAAAAAATCATACAAGCAAGGAAAGACGTATATCATATCAACCTTTTTGATGTAGATAGGTTACTTCCAGTTGGCGTTTGTCCAATATGTTTAATATATGAGTGTCTAGGTGATCCATAAGGTTCTTGTCGTTTCATCTTTTTCTTCAATTCTTAAATGAAATAGAAAGGAAGTCTCTTTGAGGGGCATGATTGTTCGGAATTTTTAATTCTAGTGATGCATCTACACATTTCCTTTCGACACAATTTTACTCAACCCTGATTGCTCAAATTTAGATCTATTTAACACTTCAATCACATGAATAAACCTATATCTATACAATTTGGTCTTCTTCAAACATACAGAGTATCCTAGCATTTTGACTTCATATTAAACCTATCCTGTAGGTGGATCTGCTCTCTTAAACTCAAATCGTATATAACTAAAATTTGCCTAATAATCCAGATTTCGGGAGGGACCACTCCATAATTTAGACTGTGATTGTAAATTTAATACCATGATAGATGTCATCCTTTGAAAGAATTATTTCAAATCTAGAACAATTAGATGCATAATATCAGTTACACACAAAACATCCAAGAATAGAGAGGGAAAGGTTTACATTAACGCAATTAGATATAATCACTCAACAGATACATGACATCAATCAAACATAGCCATTCAAAATAGAGAGGGGCAGATCAACATATCTGAATCCAATCTACGGGAAGACAAAGGGAACAACCACGTTCCTCCCAATCGTAGAACAGGGCAACCAAATCATTTGCCTGAATTCACCCCCTAGCCTAACCATGAATCCATGAGGGCGAACTTGGAGACTCCTCAGCAATATTCCCAATTTTTTTAGCAATTATCCCCTTGCCTCACACTTGCTCAACAATTCTCATAACAGTAAGAGGACTCGCAATCCTTTCCCAGCATACTTGGCAGTGTCCTGCCTCCTCGCATATGCTATTTATCAATTTTTGCCCAGGTCTTTTTCCCTCCTTTGGAGATTTTTGCATCTTTCTTAATCCCTTATTTTTAAGGGTTGCCAGTGGCCAAATATCTGATTTTCCACTTGTAATAATCAGCCCAGAGGCAGTTCCAACATGTTCCCCACTCATGGAGTCATGGTCAGCTGATTTTAACATGCCTGTTCCATTTGTCCTCCTGCATTTAATATATAAATATTTTGTTTTTATACAAGTGTCATAGTCAACTAGTTAGTTGATTCAGATTAGATCTTTGCCCAATAGTCACAATTATTAAATTCGAAATTTGGAATTGCCTTAAATGGAAAAAATTTCCAGATTTGAATTTGCCAAAAATAGAAATAATTTTCCAGCACATTTCAAAAATAAAAATAAAAAAATTATTTTGAGGATGTCACATCCTTTCCCCCTTCAGTAAAACATTGTCCTCATTGTTCGTTCCTTTCCTAGAACAGGATTGGATGATATTTCCGCAAATCTCCCTCCAATTCCCAAGTGGCCTCCTCAGGACTAAAGTGCTTCCATTGCATCTTTACCTGAGCGATGACTCTGTTCTGAAGTGTTATTTCTCTCCGGTCCAGAATGCGCAGGGGTTCCACCTGGAGCTCGCCCTCGGGTTCCACCTGCACCAAGTTCTAATCAATCATATGAGTAGGGTCATGAATATACTTTTTCAACAAAGAAACATGAAATACATTATGAATTCTTATATTAGCTGGGAGTGCAAGTTGATATGCTACGGGTCCAATTCGAGCTAGTATCTCGAAGGGCCCACAAAACCTGGGTGCTAGCTTGGAACAGTTCCCTAACTTCAACGAGCTCTTTCGGGCTTTGACCTTCAAGTAAACATGGTCTCCCACTTGAAATTCCAAGTGTCTGCTTTTATGATCCACATAGCTCTTATGTCTGTCCTGTGCTTCTTTCAAGTTCTGTTGTACCTTCCTTACCATGTTCTCCATTTTTTGGAGCATCTCTGGTCCAACCATGAGTCTGTCAGTCGGGTTATCCCAACTAATTGGAGTTGTACACTTTCTATCGTACAGTATTTTGAAAGGGCTCAACTTAGCCAAAGTTTGGTACCCATTGTTATATGCAAATTCTACCAAGTGTAGGTAGTCTTCCCACTTGTTTGACTTTGTTCTTACATACATGCAGAGCATATCCTCTATGATTTGGTTTATCCTTTCAGTTTGTCCATCCGTTTGTGGATGATAACTCGTACTGAAATTCAAATTAGTATTTAGCCCTGCAAACAATTCCTTCCAAAAAGAGGATGTGAATTTTACGTCTCTATCTAAAATCACCATTTTAGGAATACCATGCAGTTTAAAAATTTATTTCATGAATATTTCAGCAATGTTAATAGCTTTAAAAGTAGACTTTACAGGAATAAAGTGTGCAGACTTACTGAGTTTATCGATTACAACCATGATATAATCATTATGTTTCTAAGTTTTAGGCAAACCTGTTATAAAGTCCAACGATATGGTCTCCCATTTCCATTCTGGTACTGGTAATGGCTGTAATAGGTCGGCTGGATGTTGGTGTTCGACCTTAACCTGCTGACAATCTTGGCACCTAGCCAAGTACTCTGCTACTTCGCCCTTCATATTAGGCCAGTAAAATAGTTTTATGAGTGTTGTTATTGTTTTCTGGTAACCTGGATGGCCAGAATACAGTTTCTTATGCACTTCGTCTAAAATGGTTAATTTTAGCTCTGTTGAATCTGGTATGTAAACTCTGTTTTTAAATCTTAATAGTCCCTTCTTGTTGAAACTTATCTCTGGTTTATCTGAGTTTGTGATATTGTTTTTAAATTCTGCCATCATCTTAGTGTAATTTCCGTTGTGAATAGTGTTAGCGATGAAAATGTAATGGACTTTTGAGAGCGTTTTTATCTCTCTTTATCGCTTTCTTCAGTCTTTTGGCCAGTGTCTTAACCTCCAAGTTTCTCATCAAGTTCTTGTTGATCACTTTTGTCCAAAAATCATTTCGCTCCATCCTCTTGACTTGCAAATAAGTGAAATGACCTAAAGATTAAATCTAAACCTATGCCCTATGCCTGAGTTTTGTTTAAAACTATGCTCCTCGGGTCTTTATTTTTACCAAAAGCATATGGGAACCCACAGTCCCAAGCCAAGTTGACAATTCACAGCCCAAGCCATGAGTCATTAAAGCTAAGAGTAAGTTCTCAGCCACTATATTTTTCTCATCTCATCGATATATGTATGTGTTGTAGTTGAGGAAACTACCAGTGCATATAAGAAGTCAAAACTCCTAAATCCCAATAGATGGGGAATATAAGGCCTGAACCAAATAGAAAATTAAACTCATAGCCAGGTGTCGATTTGCAGGCAGAGGAGATGCAAAGGTGTCTAATGGTCAGTGTAGTTTATTTGATTGGGATTCATTGATAGTCAAAGGCATTGGGTTGTAATGCTAAGCCATCGGTCGAGCCACAAAATCAAACTACACAACATGTAGAGCGCTCAAGCAATAGGTACAACGCAGGAGTGCAAGTTTGGTAATCAGGGTCAGATTTCTGCCTTGAGGGAACGACGTTACCGAGAATACATCAGATCTTGTTGTCTAATCTATAGATGATCTTCTACGCAAATCAAGGATGCATGCAATAAGATGATCAGTGAGATGCTGCTGATTCTTGACAAGTGATCCAGAGCAACCTTTTTCGTTCATCATTGAAAAAAGGAGACTGGAGCTTTGGCTCTTTCCAATATGTTAAGAAATATTTTTTCAAGGGTTCCATTGTCAGATTTGGTTAAGGGTTTGTCAAAAGGGGAATGTCCCAGATCCTCCTTTCACTGCATTTTCATATGCAGCTTATTATCAAGGCTCGTCTGTCTCTCAGCACTGGAATGGTTGTTGGTTTTCACAATAGAAACGAGTTTGTTCTCATCACCATCTACAAAACCTGCCACTCGAAAAGCATGGTGTCAAGCTGGGATTCATATCAGGATTTGTAAAGGATGAAAAATAGAGATTCTACTAATTCAATTCATGGGGGGATGATGGGGCACTCCTCTCTATGAATGTTGTCTGCGCAAATAAAGAAAGGGGCATCCAAATGGAAAAAAAAACTATTTAGTGGTCTGGTTGGGAGTCATCGATAAAACTACACTCACATACAAAAATAAAATCAATTATCCATAGATTGAGAGCATCTTATTTCTTAGAGCTGTATTATTTCATGCAGAATAAATTCGTAATTTTGAATTTGTGATAGGGTCTATGGGAGAAGTGAAAGCAATCAGGAGAAATACAACACTAAGTTGTATAGGAAAGTTAGGCAACTGAAAGTTAAATCGATGCAACAAAGACCCATCCTGAAGCACACCCAAACTTGGAAAACTTAACGGAGACAACCGTCAACCTTGTTGATAATCCAGAGTAGTAAGAAACTGGAGAAAACACAATTTTGCAAATTTGAAAGCCAGTTTCAAAACAGAGATTTCGGTGGCTAACAAGCACGAATCTTGGCTATCTTAGTCACCGAAAGAACTGAACAGGGCAGAGAAGCATATTTTTGCACAGATCCGACTTTTGTTGATGTGAGATCGGAAGAGCGGTTCAGCAGGAATGCCGAGACCGATCTCGT
>CBVK0100364501.1:0-12819 GCA_900067695.1 Picea abies
ACTTTGTGCTATGGGTCTTTCTTCAAGGGTTGACATCAATGACAACCAACCTTAATCAATAATCTCCCCCTTTGGCATTGATGGCAACACTCTGATGCAACACTGAAATCATATCAGTCATGCTCCCCCTGAAACCATGTCTCTATCCTCTGCATCTGATAAATCTGATCCACCTGGAACCATGCCTCTGTCCTCTGCATTTGATAAATCTCTCCCCCTTTTTCATCAATGGCAAAGGTATCTTTCCATCCGGGGCTACTCCCCCTAAAAGACTATCCTCTTATGGTGCTTCCTCGTGTACATCTAAGACATATAAGATAAGCATTCAAAAAGCATTCATTTTTTGAATAGAAATAACTCCAAGTATTTGGCGAAGATATTCAAAGGCTTCCCGTGGAAGTGGTTTTGTAAATATGNNGTAAATATGTCTGCCACTTGTTCTTTTGTGCCCACATACTCAACTCAGATATTCTTTTCTGCAACCTGTTCCCGTAGAAAGTGATACTTGATTGGAATGTGCTTAGTCTTGGAGTGCATCACCGATTTTTTTGAGATACTGATGGCACTTGTATTATCACAATATATTGGAATGGGCTCATCATACTCAATCTGTATATCTATCAAAGTTTGTTTCATCCAAAGAACCTGTGTACAACATGTTGTTGCTGCAATATACTCTGCCTCAGTTGTAGATAGAGATACCGATGTGTAGATAGAGATACCGATGATTGTTTCTTTCTTAGCCATGATACCAAACACTCACCTAAGTAGAACACTGCTCCAATGGTGCTTCATCGGTCATCAATAAAACCTGCCCAATCTGCATCTGTGTAGGCCATAAGTGATAGATATTTTCCTTTTGGATACCATAATCCAAACTCTTCTGTTCCTTTGAGATATCTGACAAAGTTTCCTGGATTAAATCCTCTCTGATTATTATACTATGGACCACATCCTTCTATCACAACATTTTCCTCCTGAATTCTATACATATTTGAAGTGATCTCTCTCATTAAATTGAATGCATGGAAATACTTATTTTCATGCCCGACTGACTTGCAAAAGTTCCAAAATATATTCCTTGGCGTACTCTGGTATTTCTGTAGTAATGGGAAATCATACAGATGGTGTCCCCATTTCTTACATATTCACAATATTGCCCTCCTAGTATTGGATTCGGTGCTCCATTCTCCTATTACTTCGCAAATGTTGGAAATTTGTTCTTATGGTAGCCTTCAATCCTACACTTGGTACACCAGACTTTTCCCCACTTCTCCTTCCCTTTTGTAAGCTCTACTAATTGAATTTTTAAGGCAACTAACTATGTCTATACTTGCGCCATCCCCCCACCGTCTTCTACATGAGATGCTTCTATATCCATCACAATATTCAAAGCTTCAGGTTGTGACATAACCTTCTATTGAATCAACGACTGGTGAATGTGTGGTAGTAGTCTTGCAATAAACCATTCTCGGTGTTGTTGATTAGGAATTTGAAATGTCAATCTACCCATAAAATACTTAAATGTTTGATGATAGTCCCAAATTGACTCGTTCTTCACTTGTTTGATTTCCCTCAATTCTGTGATGTACTATGACTCAGAATTTGGTTTCTTGAACTCTTTCAACAATGCTTGTCTAATTCCTATTGAAGCCCTTGCTTGTCCTATAGGTGTGGTACTCTGCAATTTCATGTACCAGACTAATGGATGGCCTCTAAATGTTGTTTCCAACTACACAATATTTACAGCCTCAACCTGGACATTCTTTGTAGCCTAAATAGTTTCACATATGAATAAATGTTTTTTTGGGTCCTTCGACACAACTCCCTGGAACTCATGTAGTATCAGTGTGTTTTCTAACCTTGCCATGTTTTTTTGTGTAGTACCTATCCTCAATGATGTTGGTTGACTCTAACTCAGTGCATTACCTCCATTGTTCTGACTCAATGCACTGCTTCCACTATTATGATTACTACTATTCCGACTTCCTATGCTGACTATGAGTGATTTTGACAAATCCTCAAATGTTACTTCTGATCTAGGTGACACACACAGGGTCATGGAATCAACAGAAGATCCATTTTGAGGGGGACTTAATGGCTCTTATATTATAGGACTAAACTGAGAATTATCTTCCTCTCCTTCTGTGTATGGTATTTATATGATTTGGACTATTGCATAGGTTTCTCTCCTCTCAAACTCACTGCACAACTCTCCTTTATCAACCCTATTCTTCAACCTCTTGTACCTTCTTCCAATGCGCAATACTCCAAACTCGTGTTCCTCTTCTGATACACCTTCTTCATTTCTCTACATCCTTAGTTCCTCCCTTCTTCATTTGTTTCTTCATCATTTCCTATCTTCAGACTATCCTTTGGTCATCCCCTAGTTCTCCTATGTGCGTGATGTAAATGTGTTGAAACTGCACAGAATAGATCTAGCTAGAAAATACTACACACATTTGTAGAGAGAAATTGAGAAAGAAGAAGCAAGATAGAAAGAATGGAAGAATTCTCATTAACCATATTCCACACTCAAAGAGTAAATAAATTACAATATATATAGGATAAATGAGTAACTAATGAGCCATAGTGGTGGTCTAGATTGATCTGGACACACACCAATAGTTACAAGACTAAACTGCCACCTAATCTAGTCTCTTAGGTAGTTACGAGAGTGAACTGCCACCTAGCTGAGTTAACTAGTCAATTAGTCTTCAGTTAACCAGCTGAACACAGAGTAGTGAGTTGGTGATGATCACAATGTTGCATGGTGACAAAACCAATGCAACATCTAAACTCAACTCAACTAGTCAAACTGAAGTGTCAACTGTCAACTGAAAGAGAATACTCTCCAGGTAGAATATTCTCTCCTAAAATATAGGAGAATGGATAATGACTAATTATGACTAATAAACAAGGAAAAACCTTGGGAAAAATAAATCCTAGGTGTGTGTGAATTAACTCCAACACCCCCCCTGAACATCACTATGGTGAAAATAAAGAATGGGTCCCAGCTACAAGGCCATGTTAGGTACCTAAATACAAAAAGATACATTGAAATAAATGAGTAAAGAAGGAAAACCTCATGGGAACAAACCCCCCCCTCAAATTACAATGCATAAAATAAAAAATGAGAAGGAACAAAAAACAGTTGCTAAGAAACCCTGTCCTTCACTCCAAGTAGACCTCACAATTGTGCAAGTTTGTGCTCGTTGAAGATTTTGTTGAAGATGTAGATGTCTGCATGGATATGATGAAGTATATGCACCATTGAGATGTCCACACATATCCACTTTATCTTCTTGTAATGAAAAATATCCAAGTAAATTTTGGATGAAATTTTGAAAACCGTGCGGCCGTTTCCAAAAAAATGTTAAATTTTTGTTGATTTTAAAACGATCATAAATTCACTTTCCAGACTCCATTTCAGACGATTTGTTTTTGAAATTGGATATTTTCCCGAGAGGAGTTCAAATATCCAATTTGTTTCTACAAATTTTTCTCAGAAAATATCAGAATGACGTCTGATGTGCGCAGCTCCCTTTTTGACTCCTGAGATGCATGCAAAAGTATCTGGATGTGACTCCTGAGATGCATGCCATATATCTTCCACATGAATTTCAGAACACAAATCTGAAATGGAGTAGACATCATCTTCAATTAATGGAATACAAATTTCTGCAAATACTTTTGTAGAAGACTCTTCATAATAAGAGGGTTGATCTTCTGATGGTTTCTCTTCTGGCTCTATCTGTTCAATCTCCTACATGAAATCTTTAAAATATTATTTATTACCAAATAGAACCTCCAATCTGGTCCATAATTCATTTGGAGTTGATCCTTGTTATTCTTCATATACTTGATGGAAAAGTTCGGGAGAAATAGACATGCTGATACTTCCTATGGCCATATCTTGTCTATTGAGAAAGTCATTTTTCTCATCGGTAGAATCAAGATCTACTTCCATTGCCATAGTAATTTGGTACAACCCTCTGCATATAATATGAAACATGATTTTTGGCTTCCATTCCAAATAGTTATGAGGCGTGAGAAGTATTTCCGAAGAATAATCCATCTTTTTGTTGTCTTCAATCTTTTATACCTGCAAAAAATGATTTGGTGTAGATTTTGCTTAGCAGTCCATTGGATCTGATACCATGTAAATGTGTTGAACCTACACATAATAGATCTAGCTAGAAAATACTACACACATTTGCAAAGAGAAATTGAGAAAGAAGAAGCAAGATAGAAAGAATGGAAGAATTCTCATTAACCGTATTCCACACTCAAAGAGTGAATAATTTATAATATATATAGGATAAATGAGTAACTAATGAGCCATAGTGGTGGTCTAGATTGATCTGGACACACACCAACAATTACAAGAGTAAAATGCCACCTAGTCTAGTCTCTCAGGCAGTTACGAGAGTGAACTGCCACCTAGCTGAGTTAACTAGTCAACTAGTCTTCAGTTAACTAACTGAACAAAGAGTAGTGAGTTGGTGATGATCCCAATGTTGCATGGAGACAAAACCAATGCAACATCTAAACTCAACTCAACTAGTCAAACTGAAGTGTCAACTGGAAGAGAATATTCTTCAGGTGGAATATTCTCTCCTAAAATATAAAAGACTAGATAATGACTAATTATGACTAATAAACAAGGAAAAACCTTAGGAAAAATAAATTCTAGGTGTGTGTGAATTAACTCCAACATGTGAATCCCCTTAGCAATTATGTTCCATTGTCATCACACACTTGTCGCATAACAACATCTTTATCCAGGTACCCAATAATTTCATAAACCTTTTGTGTGGCCCCTTAAATAAATCCCTCTCTACGACACTGTATGACTGGGTACAATCCACTACAAATTCCATAATATAACCCCCTAGTATGCAGTTCAACTAGAAATAAACAATGTGGGAAGTCTTGTTACTTACAGAGTTCAATTTTTTTACCAACTCAAGAGTCCATTTCCTCAACGTTGTAGTACAATATTTCCTAGTATTCTCCACTAATATTTCTAACCACTCAGTTAAGATAATAGGAAATTCACCGAATAAAATCTCATGCAGCTCTATGTACACATACCTTTGCATCCATTACTCATTAATCATCTGAGGGTTTCTATTCTCTCCTCGGGAAAATTCTCGTTCCTTCCTTTCTATCCATTCGATGATATCTTTCTTATTCAACCTCCAAAACACTCCCTCAATCACAAATTTTGAGTCCCAACAACAAAACCATTTGTTGGTGCATGATTGTAAGACCCTAGGTTCAATTTATTCTACCAACAAACCCTGTAGACACCAACCCTTTCGGCATCACTTGTATGCAATTGAAGTCTCACCTGAGGCATCTATTGGGGCTATAGGAACCAAGTTTCTGCATGGATGAGGGGATGAGAGGCTATCATCATATTCATTCCTACTTATCTACCTTATGCGTCGTATTTTGTCTATTTTCCTTTGATTAATTAGTAATATTTAATTATGTAGCATCATTGTGATACATATTGCAACATAAACTATTCACTGTAACATTCATCATTACTGTGCATCAATCATCTAATACACAGATCTTGATCTAGATTATTTTCGGCACGAAATGAGAGCGAAGATATAACGCAAAAATATTCAAATATATTGCAAGAGAGCAAATAATATAACAAATATATATCAGATATATAACAAGAGGCACATATATATAGTAATACACAATTTCTATTAAAGAGCGAAATGTACAGAACTGTAGAAATACAGAGTGAAAGACTCGCTAGAATGGTGGCAACTTATCTCTGAGAAGAGATGTGATGGCTACTCACATTCACAAGAAGATGATTATTACAATGAGGCTTTAAATTTCTTTTTAACATAAATAAAATCAAAACCCTAACCCCGAAAGATGAAAAGCCAGCAGTTTTGTGGACCTCATTTTGGGTATTTTGGTGTATCAACTTCTCGAGGGCATAACTTTGGGATACAATCTCTGTTTGGGGTGTACAATATATTTTTGGAAAGGTATCGACATGGAGATTCATTTTGGGGGCCTAATCACAACCTTTGGCTATATTTAAGGTGCCCAATGGGCCCTCAAAATGGCCCTGGAAGTTTAGGAATCAAAAAAATGCTAAAAATAGTAAGTTTCCAACAAATTGTTTTGAGCTAGTTGGAATAGGTGGGTGGACACCGATATCCACTTGGATCAGATCTAGATCTAGTTATGCATAAATAGAAAATTCATGAACCATCACATGGAAATACATTTAGACACAAAATTTAATGTTCTTCACCCAAACTTTGGGCTATGTCCACAACGACTGGCTTCTTTATTACTCTTTGTGCAATCATATTAGGCTTGAGCACTACACTTACAATAGATACATCATGATATCCTTCCCCATTTTTCCTAGCCGCTTTGCATTGCAAGCCTCTCTATATAACCCCTCCCTAATCCTTTAAACATAGACTCTCTTTCATTCTCACTCTATTCTCTCAACCTCAGCCTATCATCAGCTCAAATTTCAGCACAACTTCAAAAACCTATTCTACCCAACCCATTACATATTTATACATCTAATTTAGAGATCAAAACCCTATTCACTTATCCCAAAACCCTATGAAAAATCATGATTACAACTTATGGCAACTCATTGTTTGGGTGTGATTTTCCTACCTTTGCGCCTGCATGTTGCTTTTACACTCCCGGCTGCAGTTCTTCCTACTTTTGTGAATCTACCTACTTTTGCATGCCTAACTATTGTCCTTCCTACTTTTTTTCGCACCCTCATTCTTCATTCTTCGAACTATATATCCAATAAGGTAAGAGTGTTCATGGGACTAGCAAGGTATTGTTGAGATTCATTCAAGGATTTTCCAAGATTGGCCATCCAATAATATCATTACGAAGAAAATTAGTAATATTCATATGGTTTGAAAAATGTGAAGAAATCTTTCAACAACTAAAGAACCTCCTTACCAATGCATTAATCCTAAATATTGTATACCTAGATAAATATTTCTTGGTGTGCATAGATTCCTGTAAGGAAGGACTCAGTGGAGTTGTTATGCAAGATGGTCATGTGATAATATATGAGTCTATGAGGCTAAATGAGCATGAGAGAAATTATGTTACTCATGAACTGGAACTTACAACCATAATTCATGCATTGAATATGTGGTGTCAATACTTTCTTGGCCACATATTTGCGCCGATGAAATATCACAATAGGATGAAATATTTGTTTGATCAAACTCACTTGAATGCCAGACAAGCTAGGTGGTTTTCCCTTATCAAAAAATATGAATTGGAGATAAGATATATAAAGGGTAAGTAAAAATGAGTAGAGGATGTTCTCAACAAGAGAATTCATTTGATTCAGTTGAAAACAATCAACACATGTGAATCTGATTTGAAATCTAGGGTAAAGGAATCCTTGCACATGGATGAGCACTTTGTGCACATTAAAGAATGTCCACAACAAGAACCTATGGGACATAAATGTGAAGGATACCAAATGAAAAAGGATGGGTTATTGATGTAGTAGGATGGGTTATATATTCCTAACTTCACATATTTAAAGAGACTCATCATGATTGAATTTCATAAGAGACCCTATTCAGGGCACCCATGCTATCAAAATATGATCACAACAATAAGGAAGTTGTATTACTAGCTTGGAATGAAAAATGAAATTGCAGAATATATTTCTAGATGTCTTGAGTGTCAACACGTCAAGGCTAAACAAAAACACCTTGCGGGTTTTCTACAACCAATGCATATTCCAAAACGGAAGTGGGAAACCAAGGCATTGGATTCTATCATGGAACCATTGAGGACAACAAAACAAAATGATGTAGTTATGGTGGTGGTTGATAAGACGATAAAATTTGATAACTTCATACTTGTAAATTCAACCCACAAGGCAATCGACATTTCCAATATTTTTATGCAAAAATTTTTTAGATGCATGGAATCTCAAAATTAGTCATCTTCGATAGAGATGCAAAATTTACTTCAAAATTTCAGAAAACACTATTTGAATGATTTGAAATGTAGCTAGCTCACATCATTTCCTATCATCTCCAAATGGATGGGTAGAGAGGAAGGAAAAATCAAATATTAAAAGACATGCTTCACATGTATGCCATGAATAAACCCGCCAGATGGGAGGACTACTTACACTCGATGTGATCCAAGTGGATATTGGTGGCCACCCACCTATTCCAACTAGCTCCTCTTGACAATTTTTAGTTTAGCACATTCTTCTGTACTTCTTTGTAATTGTGGGTTCTACACTTTCAGGGCTATCTAAAGCCCTACATATCTTCTAGGAGGAGACTGGTGGCCTCCCACCTAATCCAATTGACTTATTTTGGATGTTTTCATGTCAACACATCTTTCTGTTCTTCTAGGGCCATTTTGGGGCCCTAAACAATGTTTGTTTGGTTTTCCATAGTCAAGTTGTATATAGAGTTAGAGTTTGATGGTGTAATGTGTATTTCTTGAAAACAATTTTTCAACGGGATATCATGCACCTAAAATGAAGGTCGTATGCAAAATTTAAAACCCTGAGAAGTTGAGGTACCAACTTACCCATCAGGGCCCACGTGACTTTTGGCGTTTCACCTCCTACGGTTAGGTTTTTGGATGTCTAGGGTTTTGGAATTCATGAGTAATATTAAAAAGGCCCTTGGAGCCTCATTTTAATCATTCTTCTTAGACAGATGCACGTAGTAGCTCCATCTCTTCTCAGAGATAGCTACCACCATTCAAGCAAGTTGTTTCAGTTCTGCAGTTTTATAGTTTCATCCTATTTCATTTATTCAATAGACGATATTGTTCCCTGGATATCTTTGTTGTTCTCCATATCTCTATGTTTATTGTATTTAGTTTGTTAATCAATTTGTCCCCCTCCTAAATCCAGATCGGTGGTCTCAGAGCAGTCTACTCTTCATTTGTTTTCTTCGTGCATGTCCCTAACAAGATCTGGGTACAAGGAGTTGGGAATCGAACCAATCGAGCCTTTGCAAGATCAGTCATGTCGAGCCCGACAACAACCCATGGGGGACAAAAGGAAAGATGATGGAGCAGGAGATCCTTTTAAAATGTTTCTCGAGGAAGCCCTTGCGCAACAAGGGAACGAAGTGATGGACAACTTTGCATAGATCATTCTGCGAATGCCCATAGGAGAAGCATCTTCATCAAGTGACCATGCAATCCCCTTCAAGGTACACGTAAATTTTAATATTCCATTATTTGAAGGACTAGTATATGCGGATGTTGTAGATAAATGGTTGAATCTGCTAGAAGGGTATTTTTTGGTCCACATTTTTTTCGATAGGGAAAAGATTACTTTTTCACTCCTCAAGGCCACCCCCCATGTTAAGGACTAGGGGGATACTTACTCTAAGCAAAGGGCCATAGAAAAATCTGCAATATTTGTGGTCACCCCTACATGGGATTCCTTCGAGGATTCCATTAAAGAACAATAATACCCTATTGGCAGGTAAGAGGACCAATACACTAGATGGACCACCCCGTGTTAGGAAAGGGACTAGACAGTACCATCTTTCACCAATATTTTCTATACACTACGCACCAAATTGGGTATCAAAGACTCTAAGTGACATTTGGTGATCAAATACCACGACTGTTTGCATAGATACATTCAAACAGGAATGGAGTTTTAGGACATCGCCTCATTGGGTATGGCTTATAGATATGCTATCAAGATCAAGCAGAAATTTAAGTAGGAGAGTTTGGATCTGCAAACTCCTCACAGACATAGCAGGGAAAAGGTGGCCCCAACCCACACCACAAGGGACAAAGAAAAGATGGCCACTCTCAGAAAAATCAGTCCAAGCCGCAACACAAGAAGGGTAATGAGAAGATTAAGAAGGACACGAGAAAATGATGTAAATACCATAAAATCCCTTGGCACAACATCGAAGAATTATGCTCCAAGTAGTCACTCATGGCTGAGTTGAAGGATTCTAAGTCAAAGGTTGATTATGACTCTGAATCAAATATAGAAGGAGGGAAGTGGATTATCAATGTTGAACCCAGTGCCATTTTTGCTACCACCAAAGTCCATCCAAGCAAAACAGAAGAACCAGAGGAAGGGGAATGCCTCTTTCACTCATAGATGTGGGTAAATGGGGCTTTGATTCATTTCATTGTCGATAGTGGCAGTCATAAGAACCTGATCTCAACATAGGTTGTCAAGTGGTTGGACCTATCGACAAAACCACACCCACAACCCTACACCATCAACTAGCTTTTCCAAGGAAGAGATATTCATGTCAACCAATAGTGTCGTCTTCCCTATGACATCAAGCCTTTCAAAGAAAAGGTATTGTGTGATATTTATCCCCTTGAATTTTGTGATGTTATTTTAGAACAACCATATTTTTGGAAGTGTCATGCTTTGTATGAGTCTGGACCCCGCAGTGTTATTATTACTTTGGGTATACAATTGTATAGGATACCAAAGGTAGCGCCGCCTACCACTATTTCTTTAATCTCTTCTAAGAAATGCAGTAAGGTCATTTCACAGATTGGGAAGTTCATCTTCTTTGTGATCCATGCTCACAGTAAGAAGAAGGTCGCAGCCACATATGTGGCCTCTACATAGAGCCTCTCTTTGTAGGAGAAGCAAGTGGATGGGATTGTGGAAGAGTATAGAGACATATTCTCCTTCCCCACCGGGGTACCGATGCACTGCCAAGTCAAGCATCCAATTTATCTAACCCCCAATGCACCTCTGTCTAATGGACCAGTCTATCATCACTCACTAATGGAAAATGACAAAATCAAGCATTAGATCCAAGATCTTCTTCAAAAGGGGCACATCAGACCCATATCCTCCCCTTGCAGAAGCTCGATTGTACTGGTGTAGAAGAAGGATGGGACTTGGTGACTCTACATTTATTACAAAGCATTAAACAAAATCATAGTTAGGAACCGATACCCAATTCCTAGAATTGATGACCTTCTTTACCAAATTAAGGGAAAAAGTTCTTCAACAAGATTGACCTAAAGTTTGGCTACCACCAGGGTCCCATTGAACCGACTGATGTATGGAAGAAAACTTTCAAATCTAAATAAGGTCTCTTCAAATGGTTGGTCATTCCCTTTGGATTAACAAATACACCAACCAATTTCATGAGGTTGATGGATGATGTATTGAGACCCTTCATCAACTCTTTTGTGGTGGTATATTTGGATGACATCCTCATCTTCAACATAACTTGGGAGGAGAACATGCATCATGTTTAACAAGTTTTGAGCACTCTACGACAACACAAGTTATATGCCAACTTTGAAAAATGCACATTTGGCATGAACAGGGTCCAATACTTGGGATACATTGTTGATGATCATGGGGTAGATGTTGATCCAACTAAGATCCAAGTCATCCATGACTGGCCAGCCCTGACCAAACTAATCGAGCTTCAGAGCTTCTTGGGACTAGCCAACTTCTACTCATGGTTTGTGTTGGGATTCTCCCATATTGCATGGGCCCTCAGCTAAGTGACCAAGGGTGGTGGCAGGAAAAAGTTCACATGGGGGAAGGAACACAAATAATAATTTGATGATCGAAAGCATCATTTTTTCTCAACTCCATTACTCTCCTTGCCCGATCTGCAACAACCGTTCAATATTGAGAATGATGCATATGACTATGTTGTAGGTGCAAATATCACTCAACACAGTCATCCAATGGCATACTATAGTGAGACACTCTTAGATAATATCCGGAAATACCCCACCTATGACAAGGAAATGTATTCCATTGTAAAATCTTGTTGTCAATGGAAACATTACATTCTAGGAAAGGAGATGATCATACACACTGATCACAAGCCTCTGCAGTTCATACAAACACTGAGAAGTTGCAGAACGATCGCCATCAAAAGTGGTCCATCTACCTGTAGAAGTTCCATCTCAACATATAGTATAAGACAAGGAGCACAAATCATGTCACTGACTATCTTAGTCGACCTCCTGTGGTTTCACTCACCAATGTGCTCCATTCTTATGGACATGAGGCATCTGAGTGGCCCCAACTTTATCATCAAGATCCATACTTTTCCACCACCTATCAACTCTTGGGTACAGGGATGAATGTCACCTATTTTCACATTCAAGACGAGATGTTATGAAATCTGGGCCATCTTTATGTTCCTTCAAGCAAGCGTGCAAAGATGATTTGGGAATCCCACTATAGTCATATGGCATGACATTTTGGTATGGAGAAAAGTGTGGCCATTCTACAAAAACATTTTTATTGGCCAAAAATTTGACAGAACGTAAACAAGTATATCAGATATTGCACTTCCTGTGCCATTGCCAAGACATACATCAAGAAGCAAGGCTTATACACCCCTCTTCCTACTCTTGAGAATCCTTGGGAATCCATCTCGATGGATTACATGTCTGGCCTTCCATCCACCAAGCAAGGAAATGATTGTGTATTTTTTGTCGTTGATCGGTTTTTGAAGATGTCCATCCTCACAGCCTGCAATAAGAACATCACAGTGATAGATACTACCAATCTCTTCTTCGAACAAGTGTGGGTCCATTTTGGGATACCACATACCATCATTTCCACCCAGGACAACATGTTCCTCAACACATTTTGGTCGAGTCGCTAGTCACTGTTGGACACCAAGATCACTAAATCCACCACTTTCCAGCCCCAAACCAATGACCAAACAAAGGTCGTTAATAAGATGATTGTGCACATCCTACGCATGCACAGATCTAAGCATCCATGTACATGGGATGAGAGTCTCCCCTATGTTCAAC
>CBVK0100364502.1:338-12818 GCA_900067695.1 Picea abies
CTATTGTTCATTTCTCATTGGATATAATTGAATGGTTTAAGTATAAGTTGGAAAAGTTTTTAAAATTTTACTTGACACTGATTCACCCCCCTCTCAGTATCAACAACATGCCCATGCACACTATGTCATCTAATGGACCATTTCACTTACATGTGTCTCTTTATGATTGAGTGTCACACTCGTCAAATTAATTTCATTCAACACCTTAGAGAGGCCCTCCAAATTACAGGGTCTCTTAGCATTTTTACCACCCTAAGGTACGTCTACCTTATCTACTCCAGAGACCCTTCCTCCAGCCCCACCTAATTCACTGGAAAGCCCTCAGAAGAGATTCCCCCTCCTCCTCGAACCCATGATACAAACACATGTGTACATATCTATTAGCTCTTTTCTAGTGAAGGACCACTCCCTTTAGTTGATCCAACCACCCTTGTTGACGACGGTACTAATGTCCCACTAGCCTCATATTCTTGCACTTCCTCAACAACTACATACCCTTTAACCCTCAATTCTATGTTTAACTCATGTGAGACATCTAGAACCATTATTCCACACTCACATGTTCATAACTTTGACAATCCTTTCCTATCCTACATCTTTTGTTTCAAAAAATACATTTTAGAGGCCATGATGGAACCTAATTATCCTTGGGATGCATTGTGCCATCACTCATTCTTCCTATCGTAGGATACATTTCAACCCATAAATTAGTGAATCTACTTCGGGTCACCTCTCTATATATGTATTTTCCTTTTTATAGACTTTTTTAGTCTTTTTATACACACATCAAAACCCTTTACATATTTTCTCATCACTGCTACTTTGATTGTTTTATCATATGAATCATCCATCGACGTACCAGAACAATTTTTCCAATGGTGCTAGTTGATGGAATCAAAATCTTGGTTCAATCTAGAGGCGTGTTTCTAGGGCCATCTACCATTAACCAAGTCAAATAAGCTATCATGATCGACCTCATGGATGATGTTTTTTACTTGCACATTCATCACCTCGGTGTATTCTTGTATTCCCATCTTATCATCCTGCAGTTAACAGATGTATATCAAATATGCAACTCTTGTTTGTTTAGAAAACACCTGCAAGTTAAACTCCTATCAAGGAATTTTGAGTCCATAACATTCACACATATTCCTAGAAGTCAAAACAAGGTTGTAGATCATATGGCTAATGAAATTATAGACTCGAATTTGTTGCATTAATTACATAATTGTTTATCATGGTTCATCTATTTATGTTATTTAAACATCACTTTTTTATCACATATAAAATAAAGCAAAGAAAACATCAACATAACATCATAAATTTACTCAATCACATAACAAACCATAAAGTGAAACATCCCAAAATGTGTATATCACTATATATATCATCAGTTTCAAAAATGGGGTACAATACAAGTAGGTTGACCCTCACTATGGATGCACTCACCAAATCATTTACAAAATTGGGTACTTTTCCCCTATACAATGACATATACAAAAATGTGGTCCCCGTCCGTATACATCACTATGCACCTAGGGTGCTCCCAACTCAAGAAATCCACAATTATCAGGCCCTGTAGGTGGCTCTCCTCCAACATGAGTTTCCCCGCCAACAAGTGGCCTCATCTAACCAGTCAACACTACACCAACAACCACTTCTCATTGTACTATAGGACTCCAATCTGGGTCCAAAGCCATACATAAATCCAGGACCTCCTCATCTTGGATTTCAATCCATCGTTCCTCTGGCACCCTCCACAACACCATGTCCAAGAATTGGTGTAACTCCTCCATCTAAGCTAGGAAATCCATATCACCTCTGAGAGCTCCCACAACCACAAGCTCTCCTATTGGCCACTGCGATGGCCCCACCCCTACATCATCCCATCATTGACAACAACCATATTTAGACTAGCCCTTAGGAGCCCCAACGACAAGATCACATACCAGAGGGATCTCGTAGTCCAACATCAACAAAAACAAACATGGTTACCCATCAGTACTATGTCAAACAAATCATAAAAAACATAAAAAACAAACATAATCATAACATGCAAAAATATCACCTTGTTGGTCTCAAATCTATCCTGGAGGTAGGATCATGTATGAATTATGTCTATAATCCATGTTATCATAAGGGTACACTAGGATAATCTATGGAGTGCTTGAGATGTAGTGCATGCAATCATCATATGAGTGCTTGAGATATGTTGCATTCCCAAGGACCTGTACATCCTCACAACCATAGAATCCACCACCCGCATCAATAATGAATCGATCTGGTTCATCCAGATCGCCCCTTTAGTAACAACATCGTTGGGCTCGCAGTGACGACTCGCTATCTCCTGCATAGTCACCCCTCCCACCATATGGGGCATCAACTATGGGACCTCTCCCCAGATGGAGGGCCTCATTAGGAAGTGGATGTCCATCTCTATTAGTTCCACCATGGTCCCATGGAACTCAAAGGCCCATTTGTTGGGCCTCCATATCCCAACCCCAAACATCAATAAATCCTCTTAGATCCTCTTGGGATTGCAACGGTGTGCACTCAAGGTACTTCAATAGGACAAAACTGGCCTATTAAAAATGTACCACAACATTTTCAGAAACTATCGTATGAATGATATCCCATTTATACTCTAGCCAATGCACTGGCATCATGGAAGAACACTGGATGATCACACTTTTCCAAAATCAACCAAAATTAGCTAGTCATCTTAGAAAAAAATTCAAAAATCCAATCAAACACATGCTTCACACAATTCACGCATCTTCTAGGTAAACAGATGCACTGATGAGCGTGACTATTTATTGAACAATCATGTTGATCAACATGAATATTCATTTAACAGTCATGTGGAATCCTTCACAAATGTCACCCTTGTATTCATGTTGATCGATTTAATTGTTCCCTTAATAGTCGCACCAATCTGCGTGGGTGATTTCCCTTCAATTGCACCAAATTTTGTGCTATTGTAGATCCTTTTCCTGCATAGATGGCACATTTTCCTTAAAAAGTGTCCATGCAACCATATGTATGTCCCCCAAGAAAAAAGTTAACATTTTCAAAATGCCCAATAAGGTAGGACTCCTTACCTCACACAGCCGAAATCTGATGTCCTCTTACAAATCACTCAGTTGCACGTACATCCACATCACTGCAAGTAAAATGATGCGACATGGTGGGCCCTACTATCATTTATATGGCTCAGGCTCAAAATTCCTTAAGCCCATACATGAGCTCAGTAGCTTTGTTTTCCTACCTACCTTAATTGTATAGATTCCACCAGGTCATGAATTTTTGGCTACTGAACTTGAAACATGTGTAGACAATTTACAATAGTAAGCAGTTAACATGAACAACTAGAGATGATGACAATTATAGATCATCTATTTTTTCACATAAGGAAATAATTTGGTAGTCCAAAGGCCTCACCTTGAGGGGATGTGTAGTTGACAACTTTTGTATTTCTACATTTTAAAGAGTTAAATGATCTAATTAATTATCAAGAAGTGTTTCTTTAAGACCAAGATTGTATGGGTTTTCCCTTGGAAGTGCCCATGTTAAGGACCCAAAATATAATATATAAGTCAATTTTTTTGAAGTTTGATTTTGTTAATGGGCATTCATTCTAAGATTGAAAACGTTTTGGTTGTAAGATTAAGTTAGTCAAAATATGAAATTATTTTAATAGAATTTGAAGTCATTTTTATAGACAATGAATTATAATGCTTATTGGTATGCGCCTAGAGAATTAATAGACACTATTTAGTATTGACTTAAGTCCTTGTCAAACTTGACATTTGTGACATCCCCCAAAAATAAAATATTTTTATTTTTGTGTGCTGGAAATTTATTTCCGTTTTTGGCAAATTCGAATCTGGAAATTTTTTGCCATTTATGACAATTCTGAATTTCGAATTTAATAATTGTATTTAATTATTGTGACTGTTGGGCAGATATATGTTTGGAACTCAACTAACTATTTGACTATGACACTTGTATCACAAGATAATATTTATATTAATTGTAGGAGGACAAATGGAACAACCATGTTAAAATCAGCTGACCATGACTCCATGAGTGGGGAACATGTTGGAACTACCTCTGGGATGATTATTACAAGTGGAAAATCATAGATTTGGCCACTGGCAGCCCCTGAAAATCATGGATTAAGAAAAGCTGCGAAAATCCCCAAAGGAGGGAAAAAGACCTGGGCAAAAAAATTGATAAATAGCATATGCGAGGAGGCAGGACGCTGCCAAGTATGCTGGGAAAGGATTGTGAGTTCTCTTGCTATTATGAACACTGCTGAGAAAGTGTGAGGCAAGGGGATAAATACTGGAAAATTTGGAATTATTGTGGAGGAGTCTCCAAGTTCGCCCTCATGGATTCATGGTCAGACTAGGGGGTGAATCAGCCAAGTAGCTTTGGCTGCCCTGTTCTACGGTTGGGAGGAATGTGGTTGTTCCCTTTGTCTTCCCGCGGATTGGATTCAGATATGTTGATCTACCCCTCTCTATTATGAATGGCTATGTTTTTATCCGATGTCATATTAAATTCGAACTGGAATGATGTCCATTCTCTGTCTGAATGATTTTTCTGATGCATTGTATTTCCTTCATATATATTCCCCACAATGAGATTTAATCAAATACAATGCATCAAAAAAATCATATATATATATATATATATATATATATATATATATATATATATATATATAGTTGTAATACGTCTGCTGAAATGTTCACATCTATCTGCTGAAGTTTAGTTAATTGTTGCAGAAGATGAAGTCCTTTCGTAATTTTAATATGCTTGTTGTCGCGAAGATCGTAATGGACATCCCAACTCTAGAAAATTGTTCCTCTTGTGAATAAAATTCTAGATGGATGCACCTGTAATTATATTCCTATAAGTAAGTAAGGAAAGGAGGAGATTAATGTCAATGGGGTAGATCCTCTCTGTAGTTAAAACCCCAGGAAACCAAACTCAGATCCCTTGGAATATCATTTATAATGACCAAACTCTGATGGAATGATTTTCTTATTCATGTATTTACATAGATGCACAGATCTAGTACTGTTGACATTTAATGCATTGATTAAAAGAGGCTCTAAGTGAATATAATAGGAGTTACCTTTTACAGAAAAATGTTACCCTAATGTACCCCTCTTATAGATTTTATGCGTATAAGACTCATAAGATTAGACTTTCGGACTTATGATAGATAAACATATATTGAATCCTTCTACACCTACTATCTCACAGAATGGAAGTAAGAAAACTAGTATAGGACAAATATCATGGAATTTTGAAAATAGTGTGAAAATTACAGTAGAAGTAGAGTACTCTCTTCCTTTGCGTTTGACTGAATTATCACCTTAGATTTTCAACAGAAAGATTTTGCAATCTTCTACTCCAACCTTTCCCCTTTTTGCAATTTCGGGAGTTGTTGTGTGATGACATTGGTTTTCTGTACTCGCAAAACCCCGAACTTCGAAATCCCGAAGTGCTAGCCACTTTTCGCAATTTCGGGAGTTGTTATGTGATGATGTTGGTTTCTGTACTTGCGAAACCCCGAACTCCGAAATCCCGAAGTGCTGGTCACTTTTCGCCATTTCAGGAGTTGTTGTGTGATGATGTTGGTTTCTATACTCACGAAACCTCAAATTCTGAAATCCCAAAGTGCTGGTCACTTTTCACAATTTCGGGAGTTGTTGTGTGATGATGTTGGTTTCTGTACTCATGAAACCCCAAACTCCAAAATCTCGAAGTGCTGGTCACTTTTCACAATTTCGGGAGTTGTTGTGTGATGATGTTGGTTTCTGTACTCGTGAAACCCTGAACTCCAAAATCCTGAAGTGCTGGTCACTTTTCGTAATTTCGGGAGTTGTTGTGTGATAGTGTTTGGCTTCTGTACTCGCGAAATCCCGAAACCCTGAAGTACGGGTCCCACCTTTCCTTTTCACATTTCGGAGGTTTGGACATGTTGATGTTCGAGCACTCGAACTCGCGAGGTTTCGAACCCCGAAACCCTGAAGTATGGGTCCCACCTTTCCTTTTCGCATTTCAGAGGTTTGGACATGTTGATGTTCGGGCACTTGAACTCGCGAGGTTCCGAACCCCGAAACCCTGATTTGCGGGTCCCACTTTATTTTTTGTGATTCGGAAATTATTGTGTTTTGATGTTTTTGGATTTTGAAGACATGAGATCCCGAACCCCAAAACCCCGAAGTATTGAGGCCATGGTCTTCCAGTCCCTTTTTTCGTGTTTTTGGCAAATAGCGTGGCCTCTTTTGTTTTGTGTGTTCAGCATTGGAAAATCGCCGAAACCCGTTTGATTACTATTTTTTCACAAAACCTGTAGGAACAGGGTAGGATTTATTGGTTATATGAACAACTCTAATATGGTAAGGAATGGACTGGTATAATCGATGGAGAATCTTCATCTGAGATAGAGACAGGATAGAGATAATAGATAATCATTATAAGTCACTATGTACAAGGCGTGAAAAGTACATAATTTGTTGCACATAAAGGTTTTAAACTAATTAAATAGATTTTTAGTGTGATGTTTTTTTTTAGTGTTGTTTGCCATGAATACATGCACCTTTAAGTATTTCAAATTTTTCCTAATTAGTTTATGGAAATAAATAAATCTTACCTTCCCTTAAATTCTGAGCATAAACGAAATGGAATTACGTCAGAGAATTTTTTTTTTTTAATGGTGATTTTTTTGAGGTTCATTACATATGGTATCAGAGCCAAAAGTTACAACACTGGGCCTGAACAGGGCCACATTAATTGCTTAGTATATATTCTGATTTATGAAAAAAGTAATAAATCTTGTGGATTACAAACATAAAGCTTTTATGTTTTGTGTTAAATAATGGCATCTCAAGAAGGTGTAGAAATCAGGATGGAAGGGAATCCGCAGCAAGGACCTCTGGGAGATTCGAGACGAAACAGTGATGGAAGTTCACCCACGGAGGTGTTGGAAACAATGAGGAACCTTATTGTTGAACTACAGGTTTTTAAGGCCGACAATGAAAGATTGAAGAAGGCACAGTAGGAACAACAAGAGATAAATGAAGTCCTGCTACGTAGTATAGTAACCAAGAAAAGCCCAAAAGATGATAACCATGAGGAAGAGGTCAGCAAGAGGGCCTCCAAGAATTCTGGTGTGAAAATAGAAAAAGGAGAAGGTTCGTCTGAAGGGACACCTTCAGCTGAAGACAAAACCATACTAGACAAAAAAAGAAAACAAACAGACCACCTTGAAGGAGAATTTAAAAAGATTGAACCAGCTACTTTTGATGGAGAATCTAGGATAGGAGAAGAAGTCGAGGCATGGTTGTTGGACATAAAAAAATACTTCCAAATCTACAACTATTCCAACAACATGAAGGTCAGAATGGCCATCTACAATCTAAAGGGGAAGGCCAACATTTGGAGGTAGGACCTGAAATTGGCCAAGGGCCTAAAGGAGAAATAGTTGGAATGGTCCAACTTCAAGAAGTATTTCAAGAAACAATACCTTTCTAAAAGCTATTATGAAAGGAAGACGAAAGAATTTTACGAATTACGACTCAGACAAATGACAATGGAGGACCTTATAAATAAGTTTCTAGAACTATTAAGGTTCATACCGTACATTCGGGAGGACAAGGTAAAGATCCAATGATTCTTAAGATGTTTACCAGAGGCTTACCGGGACAGAATCAAGTTTGACAGCCCCAAATCCTTGAGTGAGGCATTCAGGAAGGCACGGATGTGCTACGACCAATATAAACAGTGGGTAGAGTTTCCCAAGACCTAGAAGGATAAGAAGCAAGATGGAATGCACTAGTAGAAGAAGGGATACCAACCAAATCCTTATCGAAATGTAGAAAAAAGTTTCCCAAGGACGGATTTTCACTCCAATCATCCGAATACGCAAGGTAGCAGTAAACTGGTACACCTGGGAACGAAGAAGTTTGGGGACAACTCCTGCGAGCCATTAAAGTGTTGGGAGTGTGGAGAGCCTCATCTAAGGAGGAACTATCCACGTTTAATTGCAGCAAACAACACTGCTGTCCACAATTTGCAAGAAGCCTTGACAGTGGGAGACATGGGTAGAAGTTTGCATCAGATAAATGCAACCATAGATGGTCGACAAGCTGACCACCAGTCCTCGGTGGTAGAAATCGAAGGTAAAATCCATGACACTTGAATTTCTATTTTAAATGACCCTGGAGCTAGATTAAGTTATATTACTCTCGATGTAGTAGAGTTGAATAAACTTAAGAAACAAAAGCATGAAAAATCTTGGCTTGTACAACTAGAAACAGGTGCTAAAAGAAAAGTACTTAACTTTATTCTGATCTTGAGTTCAGCTTAGATGGTCAAAAGATAAGGACCAATCTGAACATCCTACCACTAGGATCTTATGATATGATTATTGGGATGGATTGGTTGGAACAACACAAATAAATACTAGACTGTTATACAAAGATACTTAGATACAAAGATAATTTTGGCACTGATAGAACAACCCAAGGCATACCAAAACTTGTGTCAGTCAGACAAGTTTCAGTGATGCAATTCAAGAAATGTATTAGAAAGGGATGTCAAGTTTATGCCATCCAATTAATGAATCTATGAGAAAAATAAGATAAGCCCAAGTTAGAAGACTTTGCTGTCCTACGTGAATTCAGAGACATGTTTGCTAATGAGATACCAGAATTACCTCCTAGGAGAGAAATATATTTCTACATAGACTTACTACCCGGATCAGGCCCCATCTCAAAAGAACCCTACCGAATGAGTCTACTAGAACTGACAGAATTAAAAATACAATTACAAGAATTGTTGGACAAAGAGTATATCAGACCAAGTGTCTCGCCATGGGGTGCACCAGTCCTCTTTGTGAAAAAGAAAGACAGTACTCTAAGACTATGTATCAATTATATACAACTAAAGAAAGTGAACATTAAGAACAAATACCCCTTACCCAGGATAAATGATCTGTTTGATCAAGTTGGTGGGGCCAAGATCTTCTCAAAATTGGATTTATGATCCGGTTATCATCAAGTTAGGATAAAGGACCAGGACATAAAAAAAATAGCTTTTCGTACAAGATACAGACACTATGAGTTTGTAGTCATATCTTTCGGACTCACTAACACACCAACCACATTTATGTGCTTGATGAACAACATTTTCAGCCAGTACTTAGACAAGTTCGTAGTAGTATTTATCGACGATATTCTGGTCTATTCTAAAACGAAGGAGGAACATGATGAACACCTAAGAATAGTTCTGCAAACAATAAGGAAACATAATCTATACGCAAAGTTCGACAAATGTATCTTTTATCAAAAATAAATACAATATTTAGGACAAGTCATTTCCTCGGAAGGCATTGCCGTAGACCCGAAAAAGATAAAAGCCATTATGGAATGGCCAGTACCTAAGGATGTGGCAGATATCCGGTCATTCATGGGAATCACCGGATATTATCGCAGATTTATAGAAGGGTTCTCCAAGATAGCTTACCCTATCACGGCATTAAAAAAGAAAGGGACCAAGTTTAACTGGTCGCAAAAGTGTCAAGATAGTTTTAACAAGCTAAAAGAATTATTGACATCGACGCCCATTTTGAAGGTAGAGGACCCAGATAAAGACTTCACAGTATATGTTGATGAAAGTAAAGAGGGACTAGGTGGTGTTCTAACTCAGGAAGGGCATGTGATTTGTTATGAGTCCCACAAATTAAAAGAACACGAGCAAAACTATGTCACTCATGACTTAGAATTGGCAGCAGTAATACATGCCTTACAAATGTGGCGACACTATATAATGGGAAGAAAATTGTTACTATTGACAGATAATAGCGAGGTGAAATATTTGTTTAACCAACCAAACCTTAATGCAAGACAAGCAAGGTGGCTAGCCTTCTTGAGCAAATTCGACTTTGAGGTCAGACATATCAAGGGTAAGGAAAATAAAGTAGCAGATGCTTTAAGCCGCAGAATCCATGGGTTATTTGAGATAAATATCAACAGGGTAGAAAGTGATCTGGAACAAAGAATAAGAATGGCAGGTGTTAACGATGAAAATTACACTAAGATGATGGAAGAATCTCAAAATAGTATTGCAAACTCAGATAAACTAGATATAAGTATCGACAAGAAGGGACTATTAAGATTTAAAAACAGACTGTACATACCAGATTCAGTAGAGTTAAAATTAACTGTTTTAGATGAAGTGCATAAGAAACCATATTCTAGCCATCCAGGTTACCAGAAGACAATAACAACACTCAGAAAACTATTTTACTGGCCTAACATGAAGGGAAAAACAACAGAGTACTTGGCTAGGTGCCAAGATTGTTAGCAGGTTAAGGCCGAACACCAGCATCCAACCGGCCTATTACAGCCATTACCAGTACCAGAATGGAAATGGGAGACCATATCGCTGGACTTTATAACAGGTTTTCCTAAAACTCAAAAACAAAATGATTCTATCATGATTGTAATCGATAAAATTAGTAAGTCTGCACACTTTATTCCTATAAAGTTTACTTTTAAAGCTATTAATATTGCTGAAATATTCATGAAAGAAATTTTTAGACTACATGGTATTCCTAAAATGGTGATTTTAGATAGAGACGTAAAATTCACATCCGCTTTTTGAAAGGAATTGTTTGCAGGGATAAATACTAATTTGAATTTCAGTATGAGTTATCATCCACAAACGGATGGACAGACCGAAAGGACAAATCAAATCATAGAGGATATGCTTTGCATGTATGTAAGAACAAAGCCGAACAAGTGGGAAGACTACCTACACTTGGTAGAATTTGCATATAACAATGGGTACCAAACTTCGGCTAAGTTCAGCCCTTTCGAAATATTCTATGGCAGAAGGTGTACAACTCCAATTAGCTGGGATAACCCAGTTGACAGACTCATGGTTGGACCAGAGATGCTCCAATAAATGGAGAACATGGTAAGGAAGGTACAACAGAACTTGAAAGAAGCACAGGACAGACAGAAGAGCTATGCGGATCAGAAAATAAGACACTTGGAATTTCAAGTGGGAGACCATGTTTACTTGAAGGTCAAAGCCTGAAAAATCTCGCTGAAGTTAGGGAACTGTGCCAAGATGGAAACCAGGTTTTGTGGGCCCTTCGATATACTAGCTTGAATTGGACCTGTAGCATATCAACTTGCACTTCCAACTAATCTAAGAATTCATAATGTATTTCATGTTTACTTGTTGAAAAAGTATATTCATGACCCTACTCATATGATTGATTGGAACTTGGTGCAGGTGGAACCCGAGGGAAAGTTCCAGGTGGAACCCCTACTCATTCTGGACCAGAGAGAAATAACACTTTGGAACAGAGCCGTCGCTCAGGTAAAGGTGCAATGGAAGCACTTTAGTCTCGAGGAGGCCACTTGGGAATTGGAGGGAGATTTGCGGAAATCTCATCCAATCCTATTCCAGGAAAGGAACGAACACTGAGGACAGTGTTTTACTGAAGGGGGAAAGGATGTGACATCCCCCAAAAATAAAATATTTTTATTTTTATGTGATGGAAATTTATTTTTCGTTTTTGGCGAATTCCAATTTGGAAATTTTTTGCCATTTATGGAAATTTCGAATTTCGAATTATATAATTGTATTTAATTATTGTGACTATTGGGTAGAGATCTATTTGGAACTCAACTAACTATTTGACTATGACATTTGTATCACAATAGAATATTTATATTAATTGCAGGAGGACAAATGGAACAACCATGTTAAAATCGGTTGACCATGACTCCATGAGTGGGGAACATGTTGGAACTGCCTCTAGGCTGATTATTACAAGTGGAAAATTAGAGATTTGGCCACTGGTAGCCCCTAAAAATTAGGGATTAAGAAAAGCTATGAAAATCCCCAAAGGAGGTAAAAAGACCTGGGAAAAAAAATTGATAAATAGCATATGCGAGGAGGCAGGATGCTGTCAAGTATGTTGGGAAAGGATTGCGAGTTCTCTTGCTGTTATGAACACTATCGAGCAAGTGTGAGGCAAGGGGATAATTGCTGGAAAATTTGGAATTATTGTGGAGGAGTCTCCAAGTTCACCCTCATGGATTCATGGTCAGGCTAGGGGGTGAATCAGGCAAGTAGCTTTGGCTGCCCTGTTCTACGGTTGGGAGGAACGTGGCTGTTCCCTTTGTCTTCCCGTGGATTGGATTCAGATATGTTGATCTACCCCTCTCTATTATGAATGACTATGTTTTCCCCTCTCTATTATGAATGACTATGTTTTCATCTGATGTCATTTTAAATATGAACTAGAATGATGTCCATTCTCTATCTAAATGATTTTTCCGATGCATTGTATTTGATTAAATCATAACTGTAACGTTTTCCATCTTCTGTTCCTTCTGAGGAATATATATGAAGGAAATCCATATATATATATATATATAT
>CBVK0100364503.1:0-12818 GCA_900067695.1 Picea abies
ATATATATATATAATAAATATATATATATATATATATATATATATATATATATATATATATATATATATATTACAAAAAAAAGGAGGGGTGATATGGAGTCTATGGGTTTTGAACCCATGACCACCACCCACTACCTAATCCTTAAGGAACAACCAAACACCAACGCACCATGTATGTGCCCTTGAAAAAAAAAAACAATAATAATAATATAATATACACAACAAATTAAAACTAAGCATATTAATTAATTAAAAGTAATTAGGATTAATTAATTAAATTAAAATGTTTTGAGGTCCATGGGTTTTGAACCCAAGACCCCCACCAAGTGAAGTGTCTTAAGAAGAACACTAACGCCGAAAGGTACATAACGCTGGTAAACGCCGAAACGTGGCTGGCGGTTGTGGATAAGTATTTAGATGCCATGGTTTAATCCTATTTAATCATTAAACATGGTAATTGTATAACCTTACAGCATTTTTTTTAATGTGATTAGGTAAAAGTTAATAAAAAGGTAAACATGTTAACGGATTCCTTGCTAAATGCAATAAAGTTATGAACAATAAATCTGACCCATTGATTTTGGAGGNNTTGATAAATGCAAGAAAGTTATGAACAATAAATCTGACCCATTGATTTTGGAGGATGGCTAAGAATATGCCAGCATCTTCAATGCATAGCCATCAGATAATGGTTTAAGGTTAAATAAGATTAAAAGATCATTAATTGTGCCCATTTTCAATAGGTGTACTCCTTTCGGCATAAATTAATAAACATAAGGTCGGAAGTCACGTTAATCAAGTTGTAAGCAAAAAGTTAAAAGGGCTTAGACTAGGACTAGCAGGAAGGAAGTGGCATATGCACTAGGAGAGTAAGCATAGGAAGTGGTGAGTAAGGCGCAAGGCTAGCGTAGCTGCAGGGCAAGGGAACCAATAGTTCTTTTCATAGGGGTGAAGAAACCAAGCTTAGATGCTTAATCCTAACCCTAACCTAGACAATCCCCTAAAGGAGTAATGTCTGTTTACAAACAAGTAAAGAAAACTTACGCCTAACCCTGTTTCTAGTTTGAGTAGCACCAATTTGGAACATCCTGGAACTCACACTGACAACATTGGTTGATGCAGGTCAAAATCATACAAGATGGTCAGGACTCAAGGGAATCGATGCAGGGGAGCATCGTCGCAAGCACCACCAACACCGCCAGCGCCACCACCACCATCGCCCGAACTATCCCTCATACTGCACTCGTTGGAAGCCATTAACGAGACTTTAAAGGGGTGACAACCGACAGGGACTGAAGTGGAACCCCACCATTTGGAACAGGTAATCCAGAAGCGTCAAGGGATTCAGGGGGAGGACCTCCACCCAAAGACATCACGCGAGAATTGCAGAAGATCAAACTTCCAGAGTTCGCCAGGGGTCACGCCAATGAACGTGCGGAAGCATGGTTGGAAGGCATGACAAAGTTTTTTTCCTTAAGGGACTACACATCCAACTCAAAGGAAACGATCGCCATTTTTCATTTAAGAGACAGTGCCTTGAATTGGTGGGGCAACCTGGAAAGACAACTGCACCTTACCCCAGACACAGTATCTTGGGAACTTTTCGAGGAGAGGTTCCGAAGGAAATATCTACTAGCATACTATGAGGAACAACAGGTAGGGGCATTTCATGCCTTAGTACAGGGAAACAAAACTGTAGAAGAATATGAGATCAGGTTTATGGAACTGGTCAAATATGTCTTGTATATGGATAGCAACCAATGACAGGAAGAGCGCTTCATCTATGGATTGAACCCTAAGATAAGAGCTATGGTGTGGATGTGGAAACCGTCTTCAGTAGTGGAGGTGGTGGAAAATGCGCATTATGTGGAAGAACACATGAACTTAACCGGCGGTACAAGACCGACATTTCTGCATCATCCTGGATTTGTAGGGAAGGCCCCGAGGACTTTTCCTAGGGGAGGGGGCTCAAGGCCACCACCATATGGTAACAAAGTCATGATGCAGGAGCATCGCCAACTCATCAAGCGAGCCAACACATCAAGTGAAAGATAGCTGGACAAGACAGCATAAATTTTGAAAACACTTTGGGATTGTTGCGTAAATCTTAAATGAGCCATTTAAGAGACGGCGCACTTGTATATTGTAATGGACCTTGAGTGGATAGCTCTTGTCCTTAGGTAGATGAGGCATTTAAGATAGTTAATGCTTGTAGATAGAATATTTAATTCTAGATTTGATATCTTTAGATTCCAAGAGTGAAAATGGATATAGACACCCTTGTTGTATCATTGTATTATTATTCAATCAGATATCGAGAGCAGGAGCAAGAAGAGAATAACTAGTAGAGAGTTGTGTAAAGAACACCCATGTACAAATATTGAATTAATAAAAGAAATCTTTGATTCAATTCCATGGTGATGTGTTGTTCTTTTGTGTATTGATGTTTTGCTCATGAATTTTTGCTTCCTGTCATGCATTAGCTTTTATATGCTGTGTATGTGATTTCATGGTTGAATTGAAGTCTGAAGGGAAGAAGAAATTAGTTTCAATTGTTTCTCTAATTTGAACCAGAGAATTCCTGCAAGGAGTGCAGTCGAATTTTTCCGCAAGGAGTGTGTTGACAGAAGGGTTCAATTAGAGACAACTTTTGTTCTCATTTCTTCGAAGGTGCAACTAGGCACAAGTGCCGTGCAAGGAGTGCGCAGGCCAAGCTGAGACTCAGAGTTGTGATTCTGAGCAAAGTATCAAAGGGCAGCTTCTGCAGGAGTGCGCAAATTCAAACGACTTCGACACTTAGATAAGGTTGAAGATTTGCCGCAAGAAGTGCATGCAATAAGTTCTCTAAAGGACTTGAAAAGTTGAGAACAAGATCAGGAGGAGTAGGCCTTTGAATTCGTCGAAGGATTGCATAGAAGTGGTTGTGCATTGGATCGTTCGAGCAAGTACCGGAAGCTTGCATGCAGGTGGACAAGTCTTCGTGGAGGAAGCTCTTGTTTCATTTCGCGGAATTATCAGAAGAAGAACGGAGGGACGAAATCATTGGAGGAGATTTCGTGAAACTCTGAGGATTGTTGAACCTTGCAGAGGTGCAGGGAAGTTATCGGTACAGGCAAAGGAAGGTTTGAAGCCAGGAGGAGTGTAATCGTTGATTTATGCCATAGGAGCTATCAGATCTACACGTGAAATCAAGCATCGGGAGTTCGCAGGGTGAAGTGCCAAAAGTTCGCAACAAGGATTGAAAGACCGCGAGACGTGATATATCGATATGTCACTGGATCATGTGGGCCATATTCGGAGTGACATGGACAGGTGACACGAGTCATCGGGATCTCGCCGCGAGAAGTCCCGAGCATTTGGGGTTAGGATTCGCGATCCTGAGGAGTCAGAAGTCCCGATGAGGCAAGGGATCGTCAGAGAAGTTAACTCCCACGTGTGTATCGATGTTTTGGCACATTGTGAGTGAGGAGTTGGAAAACCGAGGACTTGGCATCGCGAGTAGCGAGGTCGCGATAGAGATGAAGTCCCGATAAGCCGAGGGGAAGTCAACATTGACTGACATATTGGGTCTCGGGGATTCGAGAGCCCAGCGAGTAAACGAGAACTTGTAAAGCCGCGAGTTTCGATCCTCCGAAAGTAGAGAAGGGAGGATCACATAGAAGAGAACTGTGGGTGCAGATTTCCCAATAGGGAAATAGAAGAATCGTTGAGTTCTTCGGACTGAGGAAGAAAAGAAGATCCTGTGTGAGCGGTCGGCTTTCTGTTAGAGTGGTATCAGAGCGAGATTAACTCTTTGTTTTCTGTAGTAGAGAGAGAGAGAATTCACCATGCCGCCCAGAAGGGAAAGACAATCACCCGACCTAGAATATAGGGAGGTGAGAACAAGAGGTAGGCTAGTCGGAAATCCAGAAATGGAGAGGCAAATGAGAGATCTTCGAGCAAGACTAGAAGATATGGAGGCAGCACAGAGACGCACAGCCAGTTTTGGAGGCTTAAGTGACTTCGAAGGCGAAGTTGAAGCTGAACAACAAGGATAGGTTGCAGCCAAAGATGCATCAACTGAGCGATTGATTAAAGCTATCGCTAGAATGGGTGCGAAGGAGAAAATGGACATTCTAGTTTACGAGGGGAATCTGGATGCAGAGGAGCTGCTAGATTGGATTAGATCTCTTGACACCTACTTCGACTATGAAGATATCGAAGAGGATAGGAAGGTTAGACATGCTGTCACATGCCTGAAAGGACATGCAGCATTGTGGTGGGACAAGCTACAGGCTGATAGACATTCCAAGGGCAAGCAAAAGATCAAAATTTGGGATCGAATGATTGCAAAGATGAAAGTGAAGTTCATCCCAAGGGATTACCAAATTACTCTGTTCAGGAGGATGCAGAACTTGAGACAGAAGCTGATGAAAGTAAAGGAGTATACGGAGGAAATCTACAAGCTGAACATCAAAGAAGGTCATCGAGAGAGTGATGATGAGAAGGTTTCCAGATATCTGAATGGTCTGAGATACGACATTCAGGATGAATTGAGCATGGTAACCATCCGGACGGTGGAGGATGCTTATCAGATGGCTTTGAAAGAAGAAGAGAAGCTGAGCCGTAAGCAAGGTTAGCGAGGGCAAGGCAGAAGTCAGCCCAGAGGTAAGACAGTTGCCCAGGAGAAATTCCAGAATCCCAAGGAGGAATGGAAGAAACCTCAGGGTAGAATAGAAAGAGGGGGTACCTCACAGAAAGGACCATACATCGAACAGAGAGGGAAGCATAATGAGCAGAAGGGAGATTATGCTGACGCAAACACTTTTCCTCCTACCAGAGGCAGAGGAAGAGGCCGAGGTGGAGTAATCACATGTTTTACATGTGGGAAAAATGGGCACAGGTCATTTGAGTGTACAGAGAAAAAGAAGGATAGTGGAGAAACTCACATCACAGAAGCACAGAGGCGAGATGTTGAGATAGAAGATGCAGAAGGAGGAAGCTCTCTTATGATACGTAAAGTCCTTTTGACACCCGAGAAGGGGGTGGAAAGTGCAGTTCAAAGGACCAGAATGTTCAAGATAGCTTGCAAAACCAAGGACAAGGTATGCAAGGTTATTGTGGACAACAGTAGCATAGATAATCTCGTTTCAACTGAGATGGTGGAAAAACTGGAGCTGGAGACAACTGATCACCCGAGTCCATACAAAGTTTCATGGTTGCAGAAGGGACATCAGGTGAATGTCACTAAACAATGTTTAGTTGAATTCAATATTGGAGGGTATAATGATAAGGTCTTATGCGATGTCATTCCCATGGATGTGTTTCATTTATTGCTGGGTAGACAATGGCAATATGATAGAAATGTGGTTCATGATGGGAGAATGAACACATATACCCTGGAAAAGGATGGGAGGTCACACAGGTTGCTTCCGATAAAGGATAAGGAAGTGAAACCGGAAGTGAGGAACACAATTCTTCTCATGAGTGGGAAGGAGCTTCTTACAGAGGTGGAGAAGAAGGAAGATCCACAATTCTTTGTGGTCAGGAAACCAAGAATTGTTCTGACTAGCACAAAAGTGGATGATCTACCAGATGAGATTCAGGAACTGCTGGGAGAGTTCATTGATATCATAGTGGACGAATTACCTCGTTCATTGCCACTGATAAGGAGTGTGATTCACCATATAGACCTCATACCAGGAGCAAGTTTTCTGAACAAAGCTGTGTACAGGTTGACACCGCAGGAGAATGAGGAGGTTAAGAGGCAGGTACAGGAACTGTTGGATAAAGGACTGATCAGGGAAAGTTTAAGCCTGTGTGCTGTTCCAACAGTACTTAGTCCGAAAAAGGATGGAGGCTAGAGAATGTGCACTGATTCTAGAGCGATAAACAAGATAACCATTAGGTACAGGTTTCCACTGCCAAGAATGGATGATCTGATGGATTGCCTGGGCGGGGCAAAGTATTTTTCAAAGATTGATTTGAAAAGTGGATATCACCAGATTCGCATGAGAGAGGGTGATGAGTGGAAGACAGCCTTCAAGACAAATGAAGGACTATATGAATGGTTAGTCATGCCATTTGGCTTGATAAATGCACCAAGTACATTTATGATATTAATGAATGAAGTCCCGAGGGAGTTAATCGGAAAGTTTGTTGTCATATATCTGGATGATAAACTGATTTTCAGCAAGACAAAAGCTAAACATCTGAAGCATTTGGCTATTGTGATGAAGAAGCTACAACAAGAGAAGCTATTGGTCAACATGAAGAAGTGCTCATTCATGAAGATAGAGCTCATCTACTTGGGTTTTGTTATTTCGGCAAATGAATTGAGAATGGACCCAGATAAAGTGGAGGTAATCAAGAATTGGCCATCACCGAGAAATATTTTCGAGGTTAGAAGTTTTCATGGATTGGCTAGTTTCTACCGAAAGTTCATTAGGAATTTAAGTGGGATTAGTGAAGCGATGATGGATACAGTGAAGAAGCGACATAAATATTTTCATTGGATGGAAGAGGCTGAGAAGAGCTTCAACCTGTTGAAGCGGAAGATCATGGAACAACCGGTGTTGGTGTTGCCGGATTTCCAGAAGACATTTCAGGTGAAATGTGATGCAAGCGAGTATGCCATAGGAGCGGTCTTGAGTCAGGAAGACAGACCAGTTTCATATTTTAGTGAGAAGCTGGATGAGGCAAAGCTGAAATACTCCACGTATGATAAAGAATTTTATGCTATCATACAGGAATTGAAGAAGTGGAGGCATTACTTGGTCCCGAAAGAATTTGTTTTATATACCGATAATCATGCATTGGAGTTTGTGAGTCAACAAGAGAAGTTGAATCAGAAACATGCTAAATGGGTAGAGTATATGCAGAGTTTCACGTTTGTAATTAAGCATATTTCGGGTATTGCTAACAAAGTGGTTGATGCTTTGAGCAGGAAGTGTTTTTTGCTGCAAGAATTCCGAGTCAAGACATTGGGTTTTGAAAATCTTAGGGACATGTATGCAGGTGATGCAGATTTTGCAGAGGCATATGAAGCAGCTGAGAATCCAGTTCTCAAAGACAGAAGCCCGTGGATAGATTACATGATCCAGGATGGATTGCTATTTAGAGGAAACCAACTGTGTATTCCAAATTTCTCCATGAGGGAGAATCTGTTGAAAGAGAAACATAATGGTGGATTGGCAAGACATTTTGGCCATGAAAAAACATTCGCAAAGTTGAGTGAATCATATTTTTGGCCAGGGATGTGAGAAGATATCAAAATATTCATTGACAGATGTCAGATCTGTCAGCATTCGAAAGGGAGAAAACAGAATGCAGGGTTTTATCAGCCATTTCCCATACCAGAGAGGCCATGGGAGGCAATTAGCATGGATTTTGTATTGGGATTGCCAAGGACGCAAAGAGGTGTTAATTCCATATTTATGGTGGTGGACAGGTTTTCAAATATGGCACACTTCATTCCATGCCAGAAAACCAGCGATGCAACTCACATCACAAATTTGTTTTTCAAGGAGGTCACTTGACTTCATGGATTGCCGAAAAGTATTGTTTCAGACAGAGATACAAAATTCATAGGGCATTTTTGGAGGACACTATGGAAGAAGCTAGGGACTAAATTGGCGTTTAGTTCTGCTTATCATCCTCAGACAGACGGACAAACGGAAGTGGTCAACAGAATTCTGGGAGACTTGCTGAGGAGCTTGGTGACAGAGCACCATAGCAGCTGGGATAGCATATTACCACAGGAAGAGTTTGCATACAATGATTCGGTGAATTAGAGTATAGGAAAAAGTCCATTTCAGGTTGTGTATGGGACACAACAGAGGGGAGTTTCTGAATTGTGAGATTTAGAACAGACTGCTACTAGCTGCATTAGTGCAGAGGATTTCGCGGAGGCGATGAAAGAACTTCACAGTAGAGTGAAGCAGCGACTAATTGATTCAAATCAAAAGTATAAGCACAGAGCAGATCAACATCGAAGACAACTTCAGTTTGAAGTTGGCGATCTAGTTCTGGCACATTTGTAGAAGGAAAGGTTCCCAAGGGGAACATACAATAAGTTGAAAACGAAGAAAATCGGGCCATGCAGAGTCCTGAAGAAATACGGAGAGAATGCTTATGAGATTGAATTGCCGGATGGCATCGGGATATCTCTGAAATTCAATGTTTCAAACTTATATCCATATAAGGCTGAGGAAGTAGGAGCTGGAAGTGATGAACAGCCAGAAGTACAGTGGCAGAAGTAGATGTCGATTGCAGAAAATCCACAGATGGAATGCATACTGGACAAGAGAGTGGGTAAGAAGACCAGGAGAAAATAATACTTTGAGTATCTGGTCAAGTGGAAGAATCATCCAGTGGAAGATGCTAGCTAGGAGACTAAAGCAATGATACAGAAGCATGGACAGACCATGCGGAAGCTCATGGACAGGAGCCCATGAAAGTTTTCAAGCCAAGGAGTATGATGCAGGAGCATCGCCAACTCATCAAGTGAGCCAGCACATCAAGCGGAAGACAACTGGACAAGCCAACATAAATTTTGAAAACACTTTGGGATTGTTGCGTAAATCTCAAATGAGCCATTTAAGAGATGGCGCACTTGTATATTGTAATGGACCTTGAGAGGATAGCTCTCATCCTTAGGTAGATGAGGCATTTAAGATAGTTAATGCTGGTAGATAGAATATTTAATTCTAGATTCAAAATCATGTACAGATATTGAATTAATAAAAGAAAGCTTTGATTCAATTCCATGGTGATGTGTTATTCTTTTGTGTATTGATGTTTTTCTCATGAATGTTTGCTTCCTGTCATGCATTGGTTTTTATATGTTGTGTATGTGATTTCATGGTTGAATTGAAGTCTGAAAGGAAGAAGAAATTAGTTTCAATTGTTTCTCTAATTTGAACAAGAGAATTCCTGCAAGGAGTGCAGTCGAATTTGTCCGCAAGGAGTGCGTTGACAGAAGGGTTCAATTAGAGAAAACTTTTTTTCTCATTTCTTTGTAGGTGAAACTAGGCACAAGTGTCGTGCAAGGAGTGTGCAGGCCAAGCTAAGACTTAGAGTTGCGATTCTGAGCAAAGTATCGAAGGGCTGCTGCTGCAGGAGTGCGCAGAGTTGAACGACTTCGACACTTAGATAAGGTTGAATATTTGTCGCAAGGAGTGCGTGCAAGAAGTTCTCTAAAGGACTTGAAAAGTCGAGAACAAGCTCAGGAGGAGTAGGCCTTCGAATTCGTTGAAGGATTGCACAGAAGCGTTGTGCATTGGAGCATTCAAGCAAGTATCGGAAGCTTGCATGTAGGTGGAAAAGTCTTTGTGGAGGAAGCTCTTATTTCATTTCGCAGAATTATCAAAAGAAGAACGGAGGGATAAAATCATTGGAGGAGATTTCGCAAAACTCTGAGGATTGTTGAACCTTGCAGAGGTGCAGGGAAGTTATCAGTGCAAGCGAAGGAAGGTTTGAAGCCAGGAGGAGTGTAATCGTTGATCCGTGCCGTAGGAGCCGTCGGATCTACACGTGAAATTGAGCATCGGGAGTTCACAGGGTGAAGCGCCAAAAGTTCACAACAAGGATTGCAAGATCGCGAGACGCGATATATTGATAAGTCATTGGATCGTGTGGGCCATAGTCAGAGTGACGTGGACAGGTGACGCGAGTCATCGGGATCTCGCCGCGAGAAGTCCCGAGCATTTGGGGTTAAGATTCGTGATCCTGTGGAGTCCGAAGTCCCGACGAGGCAAGGGATCATCAGAGAAGTTAAATCCCATGTGTGTATCGGTGTTTCGGCACATCATGAGTCGGGAGTTGGAAAACTAAGGACTTGGCATCACGAGTAGTGAGGTCGCGATAGAGCTGAAGTCTCGAGAAGCTGAGGGGAAGTCAGCATTGACTAACATATCGGGTCTCGGGGATTCGAGAGCCCAGCGAGTAAACGAGAACTTGCGAAGCCGCGAGTTCCGATCCTCCGAAAGTAGAGAAGGGAGGATCGCGTCGAAGAGAACTGTGGGTGCAGATTTCCCAATAGGGAAATAGAAGAACCATTGAGTTCTTCGGACCAAGGAAGAAAAGAAGGTCCTGTGTGAGTGGTCGGATTTCTGTCAAGTCACACTAAGGACAATATATATAGGGATTTCAATGGCAGCAAGTGCAGCTTCTCGTTCATCGCCAACGATGCAGACAGGTCCATGACCATCGCAGGGAACAACTAGTAGGGGTAGGGGTTCTAGGGGAAGGAACTCATTTTAGAGGCAGACACATAACAGTGCACAAGTTCAATCTCATGTTACCTGTTGGGGGTGCAGAGGACCCCATTACCAACGTGACTGCCCAGAGTTACAACCAAGGTTCATGCATAGCGAAGGAAAGGCACCTATGGGAAGAGAAAGTAATAGCCACCAGATTTACATAGCGGTTAATAATCGCCACGCCGAACATCAATCCATGGTGGTGGAGTCATTAGGTACACTAAATCATATCAATGTCAAGATTTTGTTTGATTTTGGTGCGACAGATAGTTTCATTTCACCATCTGCATTAGAAAAGAGTGGGTTGGCAGCCTATGAGCACGATGACTTTAAACAAGTTGAGATGGCTTCGTGGGAAAAGCAAGCGGTAGGACCTAGTGTCGATAATTGTATAGTTGACCTGGGAGTGTGTACTACCAGGTTAAAGGTATACGTCACTTCTCTCAGAGCATATGACCTAATCATTGGAATGGATTGGTTAGCAGCTCATCGAGCTTTGGCAGATTGTTTTGTAAAGAGGGTGCTTTGTGTCGATGATGAAGGAAGACCAGTAGAGATCCAGGGTGTACTGAGAAAAGTGTCATTACGCTTTATATCAACTATGAAGGTTAATCGATGCTTGAGACAAGGGTGTCGACTTTATGTAGTGGAAGCAGTGAATGAAAGGAAAGGACCCTCATTGGATCAGTACCCAGTATTGTCAGAATTTCAGGATGTTTTTTCGAACGAGTTACTAGTGTTACCTCTTGAGAGAGAGCTTGATTTTACTATTGAGCTAAAACCTGGTGCAGAAACAATGTCCAAGACTATGTATCGGATGACAGCACCGAAACTTTGTGAATTGAAAATGCATTTGAAAGAGTTACTGGACTTAGGGCTAATAAGGCCTAGTGTCTCACTTTGGGGCGCACCACTAATTTTTGTAAAGAAGAAGGATGGATCCTTACGACTGTGTATAGACTACAGAGACCTGAACCATGCTACAGTGAAAAATAGGTACCTAATGCTGTGAATAGATGACCTCTTCGATCAGATGAAAGGAGCAGCGGTATTCTCAAAGATCGATTTGTGATCAGGGTATCATCAGTTAAGGATTAAGGAAGGTGATAACCCAAAAACTGCCTTCCGAACTCGGTTTGGACATTACGAGTTTGTAGTAGTACCTTTCGGATTGACCAATGCGCCAACAGTATTCATGAGCCTCATGAATGGCGTATTCCAGAAGTACTTAGACCGTTTTGTACAAGTTTTTTTAGATGACATCCTCATCTATTCCAAGAATGAAAGAGAACATGAGGAACACTTGCGAATAGTGTTGTCCTACCTTAGAGAGAACAAATTGTATGGGAAGTTGTCAAAGTGTTCCTTCTTCCAAAAAGAGATCCATTATTTAGGTCATATCATTTTCGGCGAAGGAATCTTTGTGTACCAAGAAAAGGTAAAGGCCATCATGGAGTGGCTAGTGCCGAAAAATGCCCATGAGGTGAGAAGCTTCATGGGGCTAGTAGGTTATTACCAGAGATTTGTAGAAGGATTTTCAAAAATAGCGAAACCCATCACCACCTTGCAGTGCAAGGGGGTCAGGTATGAATGGACAAAAGAATGTGATAGGGCATTCATTGAGCTTAAGAGGTTACTAACTAGTGTGCCAAATCTATAAGTGTCGGATATGGAAAAGGACTTCATAGTCTGCTCGGATGCCTCGAAACAAGGGTTGGGGGTCGTGCTAATGCAGGATGGAGGAGTGATAGCTTATGCGTCAAGGAAGTTGAAGAAACATGAGGAGCTATAAGCGACTCATGATTTAGAGTTAGCAGCTGTAATGCTAGCTCTGAAACTTTGGAGGCACTATCTTCTTGGGCAAAGCTTTGAGCTCAAAATGGACCATCAAAGTTTAAAACATCTCTTCACTCAAAGAGATATGAATTCTAGGCAAAGGCGATGGAGTGAGTTTATGAGTGACTACAATTTTGGTATTTCGTACATCAAGGGAAAGGAAAATGTGGTCACAGATGCCTTGAGTAGGAGACCACGTATCTTCTCCTTGGTAACCTTAAAGGTCAATTTGAGGGAATGTGTGTTGGCACAACTCCAAGGAGACAGTTGGTATTTAAAGGTTACTTCAAACCTCTAGAGAGGGAGGCAGTTAGACACAAAGTATGAAGGATATAGTCTGGAAACAGATGGGTTGTTAAGATATCGAGGAAGGATGTACATCCCTGAGAATGGGGATATTCGAAGCATCATATTGAAGGAATCTCATAGATCACTTTATTGTGTGCATCCGGGAGTGAAGAAGATGTACACAGATATGAAGAAGCTCTTCTTTTGGGTAGGCATGAAGTGCGATGTAGTCCATTTCGTCGCCAAATGCCTAGAGTCAATAGGTGAAAGCCAAACACCATCACCCGGCAGGCCTCCTACAACCACATGATGTCCCTATGTCTAAGTGGGAAGTCATCTCTATGGATTTTGTTGTGGGGTTGCCGCTCACATCTCATAGACACAATGTCATTCTTGTGATAGTGGATAAGTTAACCAAGAGTGCTCATTTTATTCCGGTTAGAGACACTTACG
>CBVK0100364504.1:0-12457 GCA_900067695.1 Picea abies
CTATGTGATGATTGGTTGATGGTGATGATTCAATGTAAAGTTTTATTATCTCTCATATATTCTTGGGTGGAAGGAAGGGGCAAGGATGGAGAGTTCAAATCTCTCTTGATATTGGAGGATTTCATCTTCCTCTTGGAGTTTTATCCCTCCCTTTACATTTGGAAGTTGTAGCTACCTTTGGAAGTCATTACTTCCCTTGAACAGTAACTATTGATTATTTCTCATATATTGTGCATGGTGTATTGTGATGTATTGGTGTAACTCTTATAATATTGTTCATTTCTCATTGGATGTAATTGAATGGTTTAAGTATAAGTTAAAAAAGGTTTTAAATTGTACCCGATACTAATTCACCCCCCTCTCAGTATCAACAATGAACCATGTAAATATTGTTGTCTCTGTGGTTGATGTTGTGATTATTTGCTATATGTTATATTGTTATTGCATGAATGTTAGATCAAAGATATAACTATGCAAAGTAAGCATAATATTGTTAAGCGCGGCTAGGTTATCTGTGTTGTTTTTCTGGATTCACTTTGCATTTCCTTTGGTTGTAGACACATGTGTCCTGCAACCCCCCTATTGCTACTTCAGGTGAGACTTCATCTGCTTCGCAGGTGTTGTTGAAAGGGTCAGTAGTTAGGGCTTGTTGGTGTGTTGTTAGAGTTGAACCCTAGGTCTTCCCTTGTGCCAACATTGTCGAAACATGGAGTCAATACCATGATGGTAAAGGGTATCACCAAGAATAATATATTGATGGGCTTGATACCTAATATGACGATGATGTACACGAGATATATCGGGCCGAAAAGTTACATTTTGGAGATAAATGATAAGGTCTCCATACCAGATATCGTCTAAACTGATCAGAAAGAGATATTCATCAGGAAAATAATCTTTTGCCACATTTTCTGTATCAGCGAACGGAAGGTCACATATCAACTCAGCAAAGACCAAAGATTTCTTTGACTTGGATTTCTCAATTTCCAAATCAAACTCCTAGAGAATCATAATCCATTTGGAGTATTTTCCCTCTAGCAATTGTCGTGTAAAAATATGTTGCATAGGGTTGCAATCACAAATAATCGTGGTTTTGTGCAATAATATATAGTGACGAAAACTTTGGATAGCTTGAACAGCTGCCAAGGCCAATTTCTCCACATGCATGATTTTGGTGGTTGTAAGACTCCGACTTAAATAGTAAATGACATGTTCATCATGCGAATCATCCTCTTGGACTAGAACCATGGCGATGGTATGATCTGAAGCAACCAAGTATAAGAAATAATCCCAACTATAATCGGGGGGAAATAAGAATGGTGTGTGGGTTAATGCAAGTTTCAAAGATTCAAAGGCTTTGTTGGCAGTGTCGTCCCACACAAAATCATGACCCTTCTTAAGAAGTCGAGTGAAACCTTTCATTAGTTCGGCATAATTGAGAATGAATCATCGTAGAAATTTTTCTTTCCCTTGCAAACTTTGGAGTTGGCGTAAGGTAGAAGGAGGAGGAAAATTGATAATGGCTTCGACCTTCAATGGATCCACCCTGATCCCATGCATGGAAACAATAAATCCTAGAAGTCTTCCAGACTCCACACAAAAAACACATTTATGTGGATTCAATCGTATGTGGTAATATCGACATTGGAGGAAAATAGATCGTAAGTGTGTCGGGTGATCTTGTCGATGCATGGAATGCGTCGGTAAATCATCAAGGTAAGGTTGTACAATATGCTTAATATCATGAAAGGAATAAGACATAGCATGTTGAAAAGTCACACCAGCATTCTTGAGACCGAAAGGGAGTTTACAGTATGCGAAGGTACCCCAAGGAAAAATAGAAGCGGTCTTATGTTGATACGCAGGAAAAATATTAATTTGATTATAGCCGGAAAATCCATCCATCAAAGAGAATATTTCACTTCCGACGCAATCATCAACAATTTGATCGAAGAAAGGGGTTGGATAATTATCTTTAGGACAATGCTTGTTAATATCCCTATAATCAACACAAACACGGATCGTTCCTTGTTTCTTCATGATCGGAACAAGATTGGACACCCAATCAGTTAACGCTATGGGGTAGACAAAACCATCTTTAAGAAGTTTTTCAACTTCAAGTTTGATTGCAACAACTTTTTGTGGATGAAATGAGCGAAGTCATTGTCGAACAGGTTTAGCGTCGGGTTATGTATTAATTTCATGTACAACGATATCTGGATCAATTCCATGCATCTCTTCGTAACTCCATGCAAATACATCACAGAATTCTTGGAAAAGGGCCTGGCAAGTTTGGATCTCATCAAGAGAACATGAGGCACTTATATGAACATTTTCCACAATTCCAGGCTTAATGGAAATATCTATTGGGATGGTGGGTGAAATATTTCCCGGGTTCCCTTCATACAAAACATTACGTGTTGGTTTAGAAACTGGGGGGAAATTATTAACTGCAGACGTATTCGAAATCCATTGATAAATCTCGATAGTCTCAGGTTCGAGGAAGAGGATGGAACGATGATGCCCATCATCCCAAGGCATGTCTTCCACAAGCATAACTGCCATGATCATTTCATTAGTTGGAAATATCATGTGAAATGGATCGGGAGACATATCAAAGAGGGAATGAGGAGAAGGATATGTTGATTGAATAGCTTGATAGGCCAATTCCACCGGGCCTAATGGCATGTGGTCACCATAACGAAGACATTTTTCCAAGCTAGGTACTATCCAAGGGTCATAGGACTCAAGGGTTTTGCCAACACTGGTTGAAATCATGTTAATAGAAGCGACAAAAGGAGGAGGAACATCAGGTGGTGGAATGGGGAAAGTACCCATTAACGATGAATCCTTTAAAAGACCCACACCGACATTTTCGTAACCATGAGTTGTTTTTGCTATGAATGGAATGTTACTAGTGCACGAATCAGAACTAAAAAAGGTGAGTTGATCTACCGTAACAACTTTACCTTTGTGAGGGAAACGTATCACATGGAAAAGAGTAGAAACAACTACTCGCATAACATCGATCCAACTACATCCAAGTAAGAGGTTGTAATCGAGAGGTGCATCAAACACTTCAACCTCAACAGTAACTGTTTTTCCTTCTAACGCAATAGATAACGTAGGAAGAACACCATAAGGTTTAAATCTTGTACCATTAAAAGCTTTTAACGTGTTGTGTGACTCGGTAAGGGAAGGAGATCCAATGGCTTTCCCACAAGTGACAGACATGATGCAAGTCGAAGCTCCTTCATCAACTATTGTTCGACAAATTTTCTTATTTTCCACAATTACTTGTATTTGAAAAGCTAATTGATGAGGGAGTCTTGGAATGTGATCTTCCAAATCAAAGATTATCAAATTTGTGTCAGTAGGATCGATTCCACCAATAGCCTTTAATAGTGAATTATGTTGAGTAGGACAACTTTGAAGGACTTCGAGAGACGACATCATAGAAGGTTCCTATGCAAATTCTTCTACAATACTGTAGTTTTGAGTTGCACGTGCATGTGGGTTAAATGACGACTTACGAACGACGCCCTTAGGAGGTGGATGGATGAATGTATCTAGACTAGGTCATTCAAGATGAAGAGGACCATTGGGAGGGAGAGCCGATGGAGGATGTTGATCCAACGAAGGAGGTGGATCATCAACTTTCTCTTTAGAAGGAGAATAATTTTTGGTTCGAGTAACGACTGCAACTTCATTTTTATTGGAGTCACCAGTACACATAAGTACATAAGAGATGGTAGAGGGAGAGGGTTGGTCATGAATAACCAATTGGTCTTGTTGCTGAGAAGGATAAGGTTGTGACAAAATGACAGGTGTAGGGGGAGTCTCGGTTCCTTGGAGGAACTTAGTAACTTATGCACGTCTCGGACAATCTTTCGTGTAATGGTCCTCGCCATAGATAAGACAAGGATAACGAGGTTTTTTATTTTCTTTGTCGTCAACAGGTTGAGTTTTGGGTTTGTCGAGTTGTTGATTATTAGTTTTTTCCTCTTTATTCTTACCCTTCCCTTTATTTTTATTTTTATATTTACCAGTAGTCGTAGACTGGACCGTATTGACTTCAGAGGTTTTATCAAGAGAGGGAGCAGGAGGAGTAGCATTTTGTACACTAGTAGTAGTAGGTTTGGGATTGGAATAATTGAATTTGTTTGACTGAGACTCAGTAGAAAAGTGCCAATCACACCATCATCATCATGAGAAGCTACTGGAAGCATCGGGGTTGCATTGGTAGACGAGCGAGGAGCATCAAGGATCAATTCATACAACGTGCCCATTTGAGAATAAACGAGATCCAAGTATTGAGAACAATTGATCGCCTATTTTTCAGTGACGACACCTCCCATGGCAACATCATGGGCTATAAGACTGATGAGTGATTTGGTAAACCACTCAGCCAATAATTAATTAGGAAGGGGAACTTTTATTAATCGTCGTCTCCTCCTCCACTCGTGAATATGATCTGAGAAGTGAGTAGAAGAGGATTGTTTAAATCAACTTAAAATTTTTGTTCATGTCTCATATTGTATCGGTAATTGGTAATGTGTCAAGAAATCCATAGCTAAGGTGTTGAAATCATTGAAGAATCTTCTTGCCAATTCAATGTACCATTTGGCAGTCGAACTCGTAAGAGTGTGTTGGAAAAGACGTATTCAGATGGAGTCATCCATCAAGCAGTTGGATGAACACCAAAGATGAAATGTCATGACGTTATTGTTTGGGTCTTCTCCTAATCGATCGTCAAACTTGGAAATGTCTGATGGTAGTTTGGCAGATATAACTGGCCAATAAGGAGAATGCAAGATGGGATCATTCAAAATCCTAGATAAATCAGGTAAATCCAAAGTAGCTAGAAATGACAATTGTTTGTTTACTTGAGGAAATTGGTAATTTTGGGGAGGCAATCCCGTAGGTATACCAGTAGTACCATAAGCAGTTTGTAAATAGTTATAGGGTCAAGTCAAATTCAGTTGCGGTGGGTTTTGAGTCAAGTAGCCAAAATTGGTTAGTTGATTTGGCATGCCACCTTAGAAAGGAGCATTAGATTGAAAACATTGACCCCAAGTAGGATTTACAGTGCATGGATAAGGTTGTCTGGGATTAGAGGGTACAAAAGAATTTAATTGAGGATTTTTCCCCCCACTAAGTTGTTGATTGCCTTGGAAAGGAAAATTCCAAGGTTGGGTTTGTAATTCAGGTGTATATTTCTCATAAACTGGGTTATGACCCCCAACTTAGGGTTGTCCCCCAACTTGAGGTTGACCTCCAACATGAATTTGAAAACTAGAAGTAACAGAATGACTTGTGCCTCCAAGAAAATTGGAGCTACTTGGGCCAGGATGATTAGATCATCTAGGTGGTGGAGGAACGCTAGGCCCTCCAAATAGAACCTGGGTAGGAGTGGGAACAAAAATGCTAGCAGGATTATACCCAGGTGGAACAAAAAGACTAGGTCCTATGGATGGAACTTGGGTAAGATTATCAATAGAACTATTAAGAGTGTTATACCCAGGTGGAAGTGATGGATTTGATCTAAGAGAAAGTGGCATTCCAATAGGAGCTTGAGTTGTTACTGAACTTTCGACAGAAACAAGTGTAACTTGTGGGACTGTGGTAGACCTAGTGAGATGGAGGGGAAGAATTGTATGTGTACCAACCAACAATAGGTCTGAAACCGTAACAAAATTACTTGTTGTGCCAGTAAAATGATTCAAAGGTGTTGTATAAGCAGTAGAAGTAACGGGTATGTGTGATGACGTAGGTTGGTTTGGACTCATACCTAGATTATCAAAAATATCATGTCCCGAGGCAGTCCTCCAAAAAGAACGAACTGAGATTGAACTAGGATTAAAAATTCCATAAGTGTGAACCAGAGTTCTAAATGATTCACTGTGAAATGGTGGATCGTCCACACCAGAATCTATGAAAGGTATCGAAGGCATTCTAGTATAGTCTTCAGCAACAACATCTCCCAAAGAGTTAATTCGAAGGAAAATTGGGTCTTGTATAACATTCAATAACAAATTTATAGGGAGTGATGATTCAACCAATGGAGTAGAACTCTTTATCTTAGAGGATACATCATTATCGATTGCTCCTTCAGGAGAAGGACCCTCTCATGAATTAGGAAGCAAGGGGGCGTATTATTCCAGTTCTTCCGGAGACAATCCCTGCATCCTACGTGAACGACGAGGACCAATGTTGGCCACACCCAAAAAATAATAAAATATATCTATGGCCAACTAGAGAAACAAACAACACTTCACTAATAAAATCTAGATATCAAGCAGACAAACAAACCTTCTTATTTCGAAATCACTAGTTGGTGATGAAATCCAACATCGCGAGATCAAGAAAAGAAGGGGTTGGGATAAAGCGGGTGGAAAAGTTACATTGATGGCCTACTTAACAGACTTACGCCCTAGTGCAAGATCCCACAGATAATCGTGGGTGTACCCTCCAAGGAGCCTGAGTGAGTTTAGCCAATGTCAATTCCAGGTACCGTGAAGACTTTCCCCTCCACAGTCACCTCATGTGAATACCCTAAAGAGATAGGCTACTAAGGTTACCAATTATGACAATGATGATTGGGGAAGCAGTCGACAATCTGATATACACGCAAGGGAAAGGTATCTAAGCCCAAAATCTCCTCGAGAAGGTCCCCACATGATTTTCTTCTCAAGTGACCCCCAGTAATAGATGCATTCACTACACTAAGACCAACAAAGCAGGGTGAGTAACTTTGTTGGCCCTAATGCGACCTCGTGATTGACCCTTGTGTTAGAAGGGCTTCCCAAGACAAAATGTAGCAAGTGGATTTAACTCTCCCTATCACAAGATATTATTGTGTGTTTTTATGCTTTGGAGAGTATTCCTCACAACCTATTCCAAAGCGCTATCCCTAGCTAATGTTGGTGTATAAGAGTTCTAGAAAATAAAAGTTACTAGATAAATTTTAAAATTATGTTGAATTTTAATGGATGTTGTTTAACTCAAAAAGGAATCGGAAATGAAACTGATGAAGTGCTTGACCATGAATCAACAGTATGCAAAGAGAGATGAGATGCAATCTTTTTGTTCAATGAAATTTAATTACATAAGAGAGAAGGTTTTCTTTTCCAGAATACAAGAAGTTGCAAAACACAATTCCTTCAATCTTTGAACAATCTTGATGACAAACAATCAAAGCTATCAAATTTTCCAATTTCTCTTTTTAAACAAAAGCTTGGGTGAAAAAAAATTCTTGTAAATACTATGAATAGAAAGATCGATTTCAATTCTTTTTCTTTTCAAATAAAAACAGAGGTCTGAATCAAAAAGAAAAATCTGTTCAAGAAAATGAATGCACTCACAATGCAATTCTCCAAACTTAACTCATAATGCAACCAAAAAATGTAAAAGCAAGAAAACTCATTTGTCTAATGAAACCAAAAATCGTTTTCTAATCAACAACAATCCAAAACTCACAAAAAATTATTAACAACTTATCTCACAAGTACTCAAGGATGAAACCTAGAGATTATATCCTTGCAACAATAAGTGAAAGATAGAATTGTGAAGCTTATGAAAAATATTCTCAACACTTGAGAAATGATCAAATTCAGTTTAAAAATTGCAAACCAAGTTTTGAATAATCATCCAACAGGACCAAAAAGTCATTCCAAGAAATTATCAAAAATCTTGGCAAAGAGAAAAATTGACTGTCACTCAAAAACTTTCTTCAGGAATCATCGCAGGCAGCAAAAGGACACAGTGCGATGATCAAGGATCGTCGCGGGCATTGAGAAATACACAGTGTGACATCATTGCACTGGTTTTAATAGCAGGGTGCGACAATGACTGAAATTGAAGGGAAAATGAACAGAGGACAGGCTTTCCCAATGAACTTTCAAGACCAGGGAGTCAACATGGATCACCCAATGACTCAAAGAATGAAAAATCAACCAAAAGTAGGCAAGCCATAAGAAAAAGGAAGAAAAGACCAAAAGAGGGTGTTCCCCAGTATGGTCACCAATTTTGTTATCATACAAATCAATAAGTGATGACACAAACTAATCTCCCTATCTTCAACAAGAAATTAGAACAAAACATAGTAGAATACAAGCTTCTCCTTAGATTTCATTGTAATGTAAACTAATTTAATGAGGGACAAATGACATATCATTTAAACATCGTTTGATCCTTACTTGTGTCGTTGTTGCTCCATCTTTGGATTTGTGGGATGTTTAACCTGTTAAGAAGCACAAACTAGCAAAGAGAGAGAACAACGATATATATATTCCAATGAAACCTATGCATAAGATAAAGGAGTTATACAATAATAAGGGAGACACTTTTATAGGGAAGAAATGTATCACTTCATTATATTGATGAAAGTGGAGAATACAACTTATGCCTTGATTTTGAAAGGTCCCTTCCAATGGCCCTTTGCTTCAACACACACACACCTTTGCTCCAATTCCTTTGATGAAGAGTATTCACAACCTGACTTGGAAAGCTAAAGCAAAGCTATCACAAGTACAATCTTTAGTAGAATTCTTCATGCATAAGCTAGCCTAACTTTTCCCATGAGAGATCCCTCTTTATATAGATTGAAGAGGGATGGATGAAGGGATTAGGATAATCCCACTAAATTAGAGAAGCAAGTGAGATCCAAATTGATCAAAGGCCACCTCATCCTTTCGAAGATTCCATTCTAGAACCTTCAAGAATTTCACATTTTTCCTTTGCTTGAGCATCGTCGCACCCTAAACACAAGAAGTCTACGACGACGACGCAGTCCACTGTGGTGTAGCATGCGACGATTAGGGATCATCGCACCCTTATCATTTGGCAAGGTGCGACGATCTTCTTTGGTAGGGTTTTTAAGAAAGGAGAGTGTTATTTTTGGGGATATTTTTGGGTTTTAGGGGATATTTTTGGGTGTTTTAATTGGTTTGATTACCTTTTTTGAGTTTTTTGTAATATGCTGAGTCTCTAAGGGATTTTGTTCTTCCATACCAATACTCCCTGCCCTGTCAACCTACCTGTTAGTTTTCTTTTTTGAGAAGTTACATAGGTGTATGCGTCCTGTAATGGGTCTGCACGCATACATATGCGCCCTACCTTTAGACAGCACACGTACATACGCAGGTTGCTTAAGTGTCAGTAGCATGCCTGTGTCAAGAAATATTTTCTTCAAGAAAAGGTAGTCAACCTCTTCCCTGATTGAAGTCATACTTCTCAGGGGTTTCTTGATTAAGTACTGGTCTTTGTTGTTACAGTCTTTGGCCTGGGTTTGACGTCAGTTTTCTTATGTTTTAAAGATTTCTTGTGTTTTCTTTGAAAGGGTTTTAGACGAGTCAGTGAGTCTTTTCTGATCAGCCTATTTGGTATCGTCAGTGACTTCCTGTGATCCACAGTGGGCTAGAAGCCAGTTCTTGGTCTTGTCCTGTCTTCAATTTTTCCCTTTGCTTGCTCTAAAGAAAAAGAAAAAGAATTTATTTCAAGTTTCTTGTTTGAAGCATTTTAAAATAAAATAAAATAAAAAGATTTAATTTCTTAGTTTGGTTAAGTAGTTAGGTTGATTATATTGCTTGTCAAGAAAAAAGAGTGATTTTCTTAAGTTTTTTACTGAATGCTTAGAACACTAAGAAACTCGTAGTCGAGGGAAATCTTGTTTTTGGTTTTTCCTTTAAAAGATCTTAGAAAAAGTAGTTACGAAAAGTTGGTTAACGAGTTAAAATTGCAAATCTTTATTTGTCAAAAGAAGTAGTTTTGCTTTCATTTTCATTTAATTCTCTTCTCTTTTGTCTCTTAAAACACACCACTAGTTTCATTGTCGCTTCCTTGACTTAAAACAACCCACTTAAAATTAACGCTAAATTAAAATTGACTAGACTTTATGTTTGTAGGGTCCATCAACTAGTCTAGGCTAGAGCCTTGATTTAGGTTGGAGAGGAAACTCTTCAAGGCTTAAAAAACAAACATTGGAGTTAGTGCTAGAGAGTGTAAAAAGTCCAGTAAACGTGAAAGTTATCCGAGACCCCCCTCTAACGCAGGGGTTAAACAAGAGGTTGCATGCGGAAAGGTAGCGGAGATAACCCCTCCAAAGCCGGACCAAGCATAGTGGGGAATGCATATAGAGGACTTGCCTTGGGATTCTGTCGGTCGCATTTGCCACGGAGCTTCATGGATATTGAATCCATTTGAAGTCCTCATTCGTCTTCTGGAACACTTTCTTTTTATACCTCGATAGGTTTCAGGCTTGATACCCTGCTCATTGCGGTCCACCCGACTGTCGATTGTACCCGCCTAGTGACTATTCACAAGCTGGAAACCTAGTTGCCTTTATTTTAGGAACATACACAGGTGACTGCGGGGGTATGCCACAGTACCTAGGAAAGACATTGGGCCATGCTTTGGAGAGTATAACCGGAGGGTTCTTTCGTGTTCGAGTTTCACTTGCACCAGTAAGTTGCTCTAGTGTTGGCTGGTGTAACTGTTCTTCCAACTAGTTAGTGGTTTGCTTGTTTTATCTTGTAGGCACTTTTCTAGTGTGTGTTGGTTTTCAACGTTAGTAAAAGCCTTACCGTGTCATTTATCTTCTCACAAAGTGGAAGATCAAGAGCTTCGTCAGTCGTGAAGGATTTTGGGCCTACCACCGGTTGCATTGGAGCCGCCACCGCCACCGTTACGGTGAATACTTGACCAGCAAGGGTCATCTGAGGCGATCAGGCCACAGAAAACTATACCCAAGCCATCCCTGAGAGGAGAACACTCAAATCCAGAGGATCCTACTGTTTCTTACCTTGGAGCGGAAGCTCTCGAGCCAGCCAATTCTCCGATCACTAACTTGTCAGTGCCCATCGTGGTACAAGTTGTCCCCCCAAGGGTAACTCATAGTGTGCGTCAAATAGTCTTGCAAGCAGCGATGGAAGAAAACGTTGCTACTTCATCTGGGAGTCCGCATACACCCTCTATGGCTTCCACCACAGGGGGCATTCCGCCTCCTAACCCACCTTCGTCGGTCCAAACCATGATGATATCGACCGCCTCTACCTCGGGCAGTGGTTTGATTTTGTCTATGGCAGCAATCACTGCTCTGTTAAAACAAACTGTGATGGGCCCTTCGTTTTCATATGGGATGCCCGGATTTGATACGAACTTTGTCCTCTACTACTTCACCCTACAGACCATGGGTCTAGGGGCAAGGAGCTCAAACACTCCTCTGCAAGGGCCCATGGGGGGCACCTCAGACCCCTATAATGCTTTCCCTTATGATGGGGGGTCATATGAAATATCCCTGATCCAGTTGATCAAGATATTTTCTACTGTTCTACTGCTCTAGCGTGCAGATCTGATACACTGGGGGTTTCTGGATGCGTTTTAGCTGGGTGATAGAGATGTTCTTCGGTTATAGTGTTTGCATGTTGGTTATTATGGTTGCATGTTGTTTATTACAAGTGCATGTTGCATAATGAAGGTTTAACAATCATAAAAAGATGAATGCAATAGTATAGAATGTCAACTGCTCAATATTATGAATAATAATAGTGTATGCATGGGAATACAAATTGCCTACTGAAATATAGAGACTAAACGTTAGTCAGATCTCATGGATCTGTACTGGAATACAATCAAATAACAAAATAAATACCCTTGACCGCAAGAAGACAGCAGATCTGCTGCATGCACGGATAGATAGGCAAAAATGAGCGATCCCGGAGAAGTACGGTAACCGCTACCANNNGAGAAGTACGGTAACCGCTACCAGCTGAATAACTCGATCTAAAGAATCCATCGTCAAAATGAACTCGAAACTGCTCCAATCAATGCGCCCTGGCCTCTGCACTAGAAATAATTTCTGACGGAACTCAGATTGGACCTCTACGGCACTAGATCTGGACCCCTGGGGGGTTTTCGCCCCTCCTTGGGCACTAAATGCGCCCCAAAGGATTCCACTGTTGAAATCTGCCACTATGTAGCTCAAAATGATCATCTCGTCCAATAATGAAATGGGTCGGAAGGGTTTGGCTGGATCTGATAGGAAACCCCTGCATGCAATGCCAAACGTCTGTCCGGGGTGACTGCACCCCAAAATGGATGTATGGGTCGATCTGCAAGATTCCATCGTTGGAAACTGATGATGAATGGCTCAATGGAAGTGCCTTGGCTGGATCTCTACTGGGTCAGGATGAATCTGCAATCGGGACCACGGTCTACTGCAGAACTCTGAATCTCCAAAATGACTTGCGCCCTCCTTGACTGAGCTGCGCCCTCCACAATAATCTCTCCTGAAAAGTACAGTGAAATACCTGGATGGTATCTGCGATGGGCTAGGGTGTGTCTCTCAACACCGAAACCGATCAATGGTGGTGGTTTCCTCCAGAAATCCACAAAACAGTAAGGTTGGATCTCCTCCTCCTCTCGGAAGTCTCAACATCAAATCATAACAATGCATAAT
>CBVK0100364505.1:0-12563 GCA_900067695.1 Picea abies
TTGACATCACAGGTGGGTCATCTCGCATCGGTTAACAACATTCATTAATGGCTGGTAATCCGATGATTTCTGTTTGTGTTCGACATCGGAACATCTATTCACACAAATCAGACTTGTACCATGGGAGATGCTTTGAAGCTGTTTGAAGACATGATTCCAGTTGATTTTTCTCAGGACAGAACAAGAGCCAGGTTCAGGAGTCATCATAAGATAAATCTGCTGATTATACACAGGAAGTTTTTTTTCAGAACGGTGTTATTTGTTCAAATTCTTCTGCAGACTCCTGAATGTTCCAGTAGTACCAGTCGGTACTAGCGCAGATTTCATCAGTTACAGGTTCATCAAAAAGACCAGAGCAGCTACAATTTTTGCGCCCTTCAAACCCAGAATTAACTTCAAAGGACAATTGCATAGCAAGCTTTGCATAACAATGGATAGAGGTAATGTAACTCAGGTGCGTTTAAGTTCGTATTGGCTTATTGTATTAATCTGCATATTAATAGTTGAACTAAGGGTACCTTAACTACTCCATAATGTTTCATTATTTCCACGACCTGTACCTAAATGAACTAACCTACCATAACATTTCATGTTATAAACATGCACCATTACCGGAACTACGTTCGATTTGACTCGGATATGATAACTCTACACCCTCGTACGACCTTCATCATGATCCGACACCCCATCTATCTCCACAACAATTCAAATCTTCTCATATCATTTTCCTGACCGATCCTTTCACCACATTCTCCATCGCATTCTCTCCTTTCGTCGCCCTCATCCAACCTTCATTGCCCTCACCCTACCTTCGCTTCCACCGATAGATTTCCCCTGTGCTGGAAATAAGAGCCATGGTAGCAAATCGCCACGAGCCAGAAACATACGCCGACTTGGAAGCCCTCCCGGAATATAGGGCAACGAGAGACATTTTCAAGCAAGCAGGGTGGGAGCCATTTCTGAAAAAGTTCGATGGGTATAACGATGCCATCACACTCCAGTTTGCACTGCATTTTGAGGATGGGACCCCCAAGGTGGGCGAACTTGAGTTTGAGGTCACAGAGGAATTCATTGCAGAGGCAATTCAATTGCCCACTAGAAGCCAAAGGTGGAAGAAGGGACAACCGGTGGATAAAAATCTCTGTGCGCAGTTGTTGAAACCTCAGTACTGGGACACAAAATGGTTCGAGGGAACGTCGCGGTCTTGGCTGGAGCCACAGTGGGCTCAAGTGTTGGTCATCCTCCAGCGCTACCTAACGTGTGAGGGGTGATATACCATTATATTCCCCTGTCATGCGTGACTTCTATTACACTTCACAGGTACTCCACTGAACATACCCTTTTTATTGTTAAAAAGTTTAAAAAGGATGGTTGAACAGGTCCAAAGGGTTAGTGAGTTTCGGGGGAGCTTATTTCACTTTGGCCTAGTTAAAATATTGATTACATCTACACTGACGAAAAAGCAAGAAACGTGGGACCTCTTCACTGTAAAAACCCTCACCTGTGCCCGATCTAAAGCTAAGAAGGTGAAGCCTGTTTCCCCACACAAAAAGTCGAACCCCAAGAAAAAGAAAGTCAAAACCCTGACTAAAGACTCTGCTGGGGACCCTGAGCCCAAAACTCCAATCGGTGACAAGGTAGAAACCAATACTGAAACTGGGAAGGCCACCACACCCACAGAGGCGAACATTGAAGTCCTGAGTTCTCCCCCAGCTGCCGAGAACATAATTGATGTCGAGGAACTAGCCGAGTCAACTGATAAGCCGAGGAGGAACCCGAAAAGGAAATGTAAAAGTGTATTGTCGGGAATGGACGACTCGGTACCCAGTTACCCCCCACAAGAAAGACTGGAAAGTATAGATGGTCACGAGGAGGCCCCAGAGCCATCTGAGATGACTTGGACTTTCTCCCAGCTCATTTGAAAAAACCATAGAACCAATCGGCATGCTACTACACCCAAGGGAAATGTGCAGAATAAATCCATTCAAGTACCAACCAGTACCCCCGTTCAGATGCCAAGAGAGCTCACCCCTGAACCCCATCCACGTGTCACGAAGATGTGAAATACGTTTTAACACTTGATTCCAAGACTATTCTCGGATCGGGGATCCGTTTGTTTTTATGCATCTTTGCTTTCGATTGTTATGAACAATAGGATTTTTATATATAAACCCGTGATCACTCCTGAGAATGGGTTGGATTATGTTGGACTATGTTATGCCGTGAACCTATGTTTTTGAATAAAGACTGTTGTTGCGTTATGGTATTCGACTGATATACGATTTGAAGCATTCTCTTTTGAGTTAATGGATTATACAATGTTTGCATAGAATGTCCTAGTTGGCTCTGGTTATTACTAACAGCGTTTGTGCCGTTTGGTTGGGCCCGCCAAACCGGTGCAAGCCGGTGCTTTATTCTGTCAATAGATTTAGTTTTATGCTATCATAACTTTAGTTCATTTCAGTGCTTTAGAACTTGCATACGAGGTAGCTTAACGTTCATATATTTAGCTTTAGTTTATCATCGCTTTAGTTCACTGCAATGTGTTAGTGTTTGCTTACACGATAGTTAAAGTTTCAGAATTGACTTGTTCAAATTTGTGTTCATTTATTTCTCAACTGAATCGTTCCAACGTACTGTTATCCTTGACGTTGCTGAGTATTGAATGCATAACTGATGCCTATAGGGTTTAGAGTATGAGTATGGTTTGTTTGGCTTCCAGTTTTTGATGTGAACATAACTCAGAATTGGTAGGAACTTTGCTTTGTTAGATAGTTAGTTATCCTGCTTACTTAGAATAGTTAGATTATAGTTAAATCAAAGGGGAGCTCCTGGTACCAGTAAGTAGGAAAGTACTTTGTTTTCCTGTAGACAGCTTTAGATTCATTTTTGATGACCAGATTGAATGCATTTTCAAAAATACTCTTTGTGTCATGACTTGAATAGAAATGATGATGGTAGATGATTGGACATAGAGGTAAAATAATCTTGTGGAACCACACTTTTGAATAAGAATAGCAGTACCAGCATTTGAGCACAAGACTATTTTCTGTTGATGACTTAAATAGGAAATGCTAAGCTTCAAGATAGTCATTAAGATTCAGGTTCTTATAATAAGTGTGTGTTTTATTCTAAGGATAGCATTCAGATAGAGACTAAAGCCTTACCCGCACATACTGTGTATCAGCTCAAAGTTTACCAACCCTGGTTTGACAATTTAGTGTTTCAGGTCACTTAAAAGCTTCAATTTAGCAGCCCGACACACATTTCTTCGTCATTCTTCCTTCCATCCCTTGCTTCTGTTATCCAATCAGGTTGGATGATAGAGATAGTAGAAAGAAATGCCTCAACATCTTCATCCTTTGTTGAGAGTGCAACTGGCACAATATTTTTCTTCCCTTTTTTGTAGATGATTTCAAAGTCATAACCCAACATCCTGGTCACCCATTTTTGTTTCTCTTTTGAAGATAGTCTTTGTTCCAAGAGGTATTTAATACTGCCAGGATCTGTTTTGACCTTGAAGTGCCTACCTATTAGGTAAGGGCACCATTTCTTCAATGCATGTAGTATTTCCACCATTTCCTTCTCATAAATGGGTTTGTGTAAGTCCTTTCCCTTGATTGGTTGACTGAAAAGCAAGGGGCCTTCCTTCTTGCATTAGAAAAATACCAATGCCATTTCATGAGGCATCACATTCCACAATAAATGTTTTTGTGAAGTCTGATGTGGTCAAGACAGGAGCTTTGCACATTGCCTCTTTAATTTGTTCAAAGTATTGAGTTGCCTCTAAAGTCCATTAAAATGAAACCTTCTTAGTTAATGTAGTTAAAGGTGCTTCTATTATTCCATAGTTTCGAACAAACTTGCAGTAGTAATGTGTCAAACCCAAAAATCCTCTAAGATTCTTCAATGTTTTGGGAATCGACCAGTCCATCATGTCTTTAATATTGTTAGGGTATACCTTGACACCTTCATGAGATACAATATGACCCAAATACTCTACCTCCTTCACCCCAAAGAAACATTTGGACGGTTTGGCATATAGATGTTGCTCCTTTAGTAGCTGTAGCACCCGATCAACATGTCGAATATGATCTTCCCAATACTTGCTATAGATTAGTATATCATCAAAAAATACTTACACAAATTTTCGAAGGAAGGGATTGAAAATGGAATTCATCAACCCTTGGAATGTGGAAGGTGAATTCGTAAGGCCAAAAGACATGACCAAAAATTCATAATGGCCTTCATGAGTTTTGAATGTTGTTTTTGGGATATCTTATTCCTTCATTCTAATCTGATGGTACCCTGAACGAAGATCCAACTTTGTGAAGTAGATTGCTCCATGTAGTTCATCTAACAATTCATCAATGATGGGAATGAGAAAATTATCTTTAATGGTGATCTTGTTGAGCTCTCTATAATTTGGATAGATACTCCATGATCCCTCTTTCTTGAGTGCCATTACCACCATTGCAGAGTAAGAACTTTGGCTAAGTATAATAATTCCATCCTCTAACATTTCTTCAACCATACACTCAATTTCACTCTTTTGGGCATAAGGGTATCTGTAAGGCCTCATGTTAGGAGTAACACTCCAATGAATTAAGTGAATAACATGATCATGATCACGCGTGAGTGGAAAACCTCTCGGAATATCTTCAAATACTTTTGAATGCTTATCAATGATCCCTTGGAGATATAGGGGAATATATGGCTTAGATGTTTGAACATCTAGTGATCATAGTTGTACAATTACACCCTGATTCCTCTTTTACAATAATTTTGTCATGCCATTAGAGCTTACCATCTTACTGGGTTTCCCTGTGATATCCCTTAACTCAAATGCCTTTCCTTCCAATCAAAATTTCATGAAAAGTTCTGGAAAATTAAAAGCCACTGTTCCCAATTATTGTAACCATTGCACCCCTAGTACGACATGAGCAGCACCCATGGGTGTAAAAATCATTGGACTATTCATTAGATATTCCCCCATAGTAAGATTGATCTTATGGAATTTTCTTTAGAAATTGATAGTTCCTCCATTTTTAATCATTACTTGAAACTCTGGCGTTGGATATATAAAGCAATTGAGAGCTTTGGCTAATTCACAGTGAATGAAATTATGAGTACTACCAAAATCATTAGCATTATTACCTTTTTATTTTTGATATATCCTTCTATCTTGAGGGTTTTAGGAGTTATAATTCCAGCCAATCCATGACATGATATGGTGGGAGTCATCCCTTCAGAATAAATATCTTCTACATATTCATCTTGAGATGGTTTTTTCTCTTGTTCTTGTTCTTCTTCCTCTTCACAATCTATGTAGAATAATTTCTTCTCACCACACTTATGTCCTTTATTGTACTTGTTGTCACAATTAAAGCATGAACCTTTTTATTTTCTTTCCTCCAATTGTTGAGGTGTCAACCTTGTAGGTTGAGGTGGTTTAGAAGAAGGAACATTATTCTCTTGATAGATTTTATGCGTGGTCCTTCTAGTAGCCATAGCCAAATTTTTACTTTCAACATTTCTCGCCACCCTGAATGCATTCTCCAATGATTTGGGTTCCCAAAGGAGAACCTCATGTTGAATGTTATCCTTTAAATTTCCTATGAAGACATCAATCAAGTGTTCATCTGGAATATATGTTACCTTTATATTCAATCTTTGGAAGTTCTCAATATGATCTGCAACTGAACCCTTTTGCTTGAGATTTATCAGTTGGATGAAGAATGTATTACTCCTTGTATCCTCATAGTGTGATATCATTTCTTCTGTGAAAATTATCCAAGTGACAAGTGATTTGTGAGAACAAATCCATCGATACCACACAAATTAATTAGGTTCGAAATATAAGGATGCAATTTGTACCTGTTGTGTGTGTGGCACATCATTCAGATCAAAGAACTACTCCATGTGGAGTATCCATGTGATTGGATCCTTGCCATCAAACTTCCTCATATCGATCTTAGGAAAGTGATTAGTCTTCAACCCAAAGTTGGTGTTTCTCCAGTCTTGATTCATCTTCCTTGTGTCCTCATCATGAATTTCATGGAATACATTTTCACTTTCAGGTGGCCTCTCTATTAGCAAATTTTTCAACCCTTTCATGATCTCCCCTTTTAATCCATCCATATTAGTATCCATCATCGCTTCTAACTTAGCTTTAGTTGAATCCATTAGTCTTTGTAGTTCATATTTTGTTATTGCCTTCTTTTGTAAATCATCTATGTCCTTGCGCATTTATTCACCTTCATCAAGAGTCTAAGTAGGACTGTCTGAGGGCTTTTTTGGTGTAGAATTTTTTATTTTTGGTGGCATGTTGGCCAAGTATCATTGGAAAGTAGGAATTCATAATTGTCTTAGGAAGAGGTCCTCATAGATAAGGGAGTGTCAGGTGCTATAGCTCTCTGATATACGTTTGGGGTCCAAAAATAGTACTCAACCCAATATCTCAAGGAACTAACTAAGGAGGCTTGACCATGCTCTTAGCCATACTATCCAACTACCCATGTGCTAGAGAGTGATCTCCCCAAGTGTTGTTCTTGGTGTACTATAACAACAAGATGACCAAATTGGTTACTCGGTTGGTCTTAGGATTCTAAGGGGTATCCCTATATACACTAGGTACGTGGGATCTCAAATCCATAGTAGTGTTTTCTTATGCACAACCATTCAAAAGGGGCCTTCTGATATACTCTAGGTACGTGAAAGAACCACATTGTCCCCGGGTTGTAGCACTGACAAGTAACGACAACTTCTACATTTAGAGATGCAAGAATATGTATGTACCTAAAATGCCCTAATATTCTCCATATTTTATGTGGTACTCCTTTTATCCCACTTTATTCCACTTTTTGAAACACCCCAATTGGATTTTATCGTCAAAAGATATGCAAGTTTCTAAAAACAAAACACACCTTTTAAAACCCTTATTTGTAGATTGTTCTTCTAGCTGACCTTTCTTTTGTTGTATCTCTGCAATTTCGGCTCTTCTGAGTATAAAATTTTGTCTCGAGTTAGAATGATGTGTCTTATTTTCAACCCCATAGGTTAGACAACGATTGGATTCTCCAAGAGAATTTTATGATAACTTTCCTAAGATGTGCTGATTTTTTCCCTTTTACGAGAGAAAACGTGTACGACCTACCAAGTGTCACTGTCTTCACTTCAAAACTTGAAATTTGCACCAGTAAAACTTCAGTTCGTACCCTAACCAATGGAATATGTCTCACTCAATTGGGAGGTATGTAGCTTAAGATATAATAGGTTTCGCAAGAACGGATGTTTTAGACTAAAATATGGACCAACCAAAAACCATAATTTCCTTAGAGAATAAATTTTAGAGTACAACAAATCAAGGGATGAAATTTGTACACACTATACTTCACTATTCCTGCTTATATTGTAGCAATTTAAGAACCTAAAACAAAGCCAAAACATTTTGGGAGCAAAAATTCCAAGAAGACTTGTTTCATAATAGTTTCAGGAATAATCAAAACCCTAACTTGAACTGAATGTATCTCCAAAACTATAACAAACCAAGATATGAAATTTGGACCCACATTTTCTATATATGTCTCCTCTAAACCATAAAAATTACAGATCCCAAAACATTCCATAAAAACAGTTGTAGCAAAAATTCCAAGACTTTTTTTGAAGAAGCTAGTCCCGAGTATTGTCTAGCTCTAATACCAAATGTTAAGAACCAAGTATCAAAATAGGATAAAAACCTTAGAATAAGTACTCATCTCCTTGAAAAAGAGATACATTCAGATAATAAGCCTCTTTGAGCGGGAAACCTCCTTATACATCATATTAGTTCACAAATACAAGATGATTCCAAATGAAAAGATCTCCTTGGTATATATAGGAGACTAGGAGGTACAATTACAACTAATGGACCCAAGCCGACATAAATAAAATAACAATACTAATTTAATATGCCCTAATAAGGGGTAATTTTCCATGGTTTAGGGCTTAAAAACCCTTCACCCATCGAGGGGGTAAGGAGACAAAGTTTCTCCAGAATCCATGGACAAGGAAGGACATGATGGATGAGGAGACTCAGAGAGAACCAAGGAGGAAGAAAATTTGCTTCAGTTGCAAAGATCTATGGGAATTAGGTCATCAATGTATGGGAAAAGTTAAAGTCCATTACATTGAAGTAGTTTCTAATGAGGAGTATGAATATAATGATGAATATATTGGAAAGGACAATGGTGATCCATCACATGCTATTGAGCTGATGACATTGCAGGATAGCCCCAAGGGAGTGACCATTGCCACACTTTCAGGAGTCCCTAAATATTACACCTCCAGGGTTAGAGGTTTTGTGCAGGGATAGAGGGTTACAACATTGGTTGATGGAAGATCCACTCATAACTTCATTGATGTTTCACTTGTCACCAGAAGACAAATCCCGACAGAATATTCTGAGGGATTTGATGTGGTAGTAGCAAATGGGTACAACATGACGTGTAATCAGAGGATCCGAGGATTGGAGGTAAAATTGGGTAACTATACGTTGACCGATGAATTTTATGTTGTGGATTTAGTAGATAATGATGTGGTTCTAGGAGTTCAGTGGTTGTACTCATTGGTAGATATCTGCATGAATTATCAAGACATGAGGATGGAGTTCCAGGACAAGGGTGGACAACGAGTCATATTAAGAGGTATGTCAACATGTGCCCCTAGTATAGTGTCTAACCAGCGCATGGAGGCCCTTTTTAGACACGATTACGTAGATTTCACAACAGATTTCTTGATCACCATGGAGAATCCATCATAGGAACACCAACATTATCTTATGGATACCCAAGCATTGCTTGGAAATGGAAATCATGAAAGAGTGTTTGAACCATTGTGAGAAGGGAGACCTTCGAAAAAAGGATTTGAGAAAGTCATTGAGATATAAGAAGGATCAAAGCCCATGATCAACACCCCCTACATGCATCCGAATAGATTCAGGGATGAAATAGAGAAGGCCATAAAGAAGTTGCCATAGATGGGACATATCAGGCCTAGCTCTAGTCCTTTCATTTCATCATTTCTATTGGTAAAGAAGAAATATGGCACTATGAGGATGTGCATAAAATACAAGGCACTAAAAAATAATACCATTAAGAACCTATACCCAATACCCAGGATTGATGAGATGATTGACGAGTTGCATGGGGCAATGTAATTCTCCAAGGCTGATCCATGATTAGGTTACCACAAGATTCCGGTCAGAGAGGAGGGTGTCCATAAAACAACATTCAAGTGTCACTATGGGAACTATGATTTTATATTCATGCCCTTTGGGTTGACTCACACACTATCTAACTTCCATTCATGCATGAACCATATATTCAAAAAATAGTTAAGGACATTTTTACTAGTGTTATTTGACGATCTTCTAATCTACAACAGGACATGGGAGGAAAATTTGAAGCACATGGACAATATTCTCACCATTATGGAGGAGTAGTAATTTTTTTCCAAGGAGGAAAGTTATGATTTTTATTTGATAGAGATCCTCTACCTGGGTAAGTGATTGGTGTCAAGGGAGTAAATTTGCATCAAGAAAAGATCCATACCATCCTAGACTATCACACCCCCATGAATCTCACATATCTATGAGGTTTCTTCAGGATATGCAGCTATTACAGGTGCTTTGTGAAATAATTTTCACAATTGGATGTGACATTGAAAGACCTCACCAAGAAGGGGGCGTTTCGATGGTCAAAAGATGCACATGTATAAATTTACAAAATTAAGAGGGTGATGAGCACTTTCCCAATGTTAGCACTTCCATATTTCACACAAACTTTTGTCTTGGAGTGTGACACATCTGGTGAGGGAATATGAGCAGTATTGATGAAAAACAGACACCTCATAGCTTTCAAGAGTAGAAATATAAGGTATCCTGAGAAGCTCTATCTGATATATGATAAGGAGATGTTGGCCATCATGCATGCATTGGCCAAATTCAGAAAATACTTGGTCGAAGTATTCTTTGTGGTTAGGATTGACCACAAAAGCTTGAGGTACTTATTAGAGTAGCGGGACCTCAATGAGAGGAAACAAAAATGGGTGAGTAAGGTGCATGCATATTATTTTGACATTGAGTATGTAAAGGAGAAGAAGAATACAATTAATGATGCCTTATCGAGGAGACCCTTGCTCGTATCCATGATATAAATCTTAGCAGACTAGAAGTCCATTGTCTTAGTGGAATATTCCAAGATTACTTTCTCTTGTGAGATGATGGATGGCAGTATTCAGGATGACAGGTATAGGGTAGTGGATGACATCATTTACTACAAAGACAAGATATATCTTGTCCCTGAGTCCACACTCAAGGATAAAATTTTGAGGGTAGTACATGATGCACCACTAGTAGGGAACCAAGGGTATATGAATACCTACATGTAGGTGAGGGATTGATTCTCATGGAAGGGTCTCAAGAGGGATGTACTTCATCATGTGAGGAAGTGCATGACTTTCCAACTTAACAAGTTAGAGTTCACACACCCTGCAGGATTGCTTCAACCATTGCCAATTCCATAGCAGAAGTGGGATAACATTTCCATGGATTTTATCACATGATTTACAAAAGTGAAAGGTAGGGATTGTATCTATGTAGTAGTGGATGTATATACTAAATATGCACACTTATTTTCCATTCATACAGAGTAAAACACATCTCAGGGAGGAGATCTATTCTTCAGGGAGGTGTTCAGACTCCATGGTATTCCGAGGAACATAGTCAATGACCGGGATAATAGGTTACACAGTGCATTTTGGTAGGATTTGTTCATGTTATCTAGTACAGAGTTGACACCTAGTACTAGATATCACCCATAGATAGATGGATAGACTGAGATAGTAAACAAATGGATCGAGTGGTACCTAAGTAACTATGTGTTAGGGCAACATCGGGCATGGATAAAGTGGATGCATATCGGGGAGCATTGCTACAACACCAATCATCATATTTCCATCGAGATGATCCCATTCATGGCATTGTATGGCTACAACACTCCATCTTTTGTGGATTTGGTGTTTGGGGAGAGACAACCTCCCAAGGAAAAATACGGGTTGCAGGAAAGTTAGGACATCTTGAGAGTCTTGAAGGAGAATTTGTAGGCCACTTAGAATCAACAAAAGATGTATGCAGATAGTCATAGGGTAGAACACAAATTTTAGGTTTGAGATCTAGTCTTTCTCAGGTCGCATCCTTACTGGTAGTCATCACTAAGGAAGAGTGGTGAAGAGAAGATAAAGCCTAATTTTTATGGACCCTATAGAGTGGTGAGGAGAGTTGGGGAAGTAGCATATGAGTTTGAGCTACCATAGGGTACCAATATCCACAACACCTTCCTTGTATCTTGCCTCAAGAAGGAATTGGGACAATAGGTCACCGCTTTGACAAATCTTCCTCCAATATATGAGGAAGGACAGTTGGTTCTATCTCCCGAAAGGATTTTTGATGTCAGGGAATGGAGACTGAGGAGTCGGTTCATTCAATAATACTTGGTTTTATGGAAAGGACTACCCACAGAAGATGCTACCTGGGAAGGAGATAATATATTACATCATCATGATCTAGAATTGCTTAAGGACAAGCGATCTTGGGAAGGGTGGACTGTAATGTCCCCTTCCAACTGACGGAGGATGACTCAATATCCTATATGACTCTTGTAGGATATACTCAACAAGGAAAAGGAAGTCAAGGAGGTTTATTTGATGTCACTGGGTTAAAATAATGACAAATCCTAAAAGTGACATTAAATAAAATAAATAATTATATTTAATTAGAATTGTAGGGAAAAATAAAATAAGGGTTTAATTTTGTAAAAAAGGGGAAAGATATAGAAGTCCCAAAGGAAGAATAAATAGATGGGTAACCCTTCTATTTGGCATTATGATTTGATCTCTTGTTGATTTTCTTTTTGATCCAAGTTTTTGTTAGGGGTTGGTAAAATCCTTCCATTCCAGTTTCGTTTCAGTGGTGCAATATCTACCCTAGCTAGACCAAGAGGAGGATTCATCCAAAGTCCTCATTTGAGCTCATTCTGGTGTTTAGTTTATTCTTGGAGAGGGGTTGGAGCTATATAGGCTTATGTAGGGAATTCATGAAATTTTTCGGAAGAGATCGAGCGTATAGTCTATAGGTGATAAGAGGGTTTCATAGTAACAATAAAAGGAGGCACCCCTGTGGGTGGAGCACAGAGTGTCTCGCGAGGCCCTGACGACACAGGGTTGCAGGAATGACCACTGGAGTACATCAGTAGATGCGATCAGGAGTATATCAAGGCCGTGTCGATGAGGGTTGATAGTCATAGGAGGATTCCTCACTGTTTGAGGAGATTTGACATCATCATTATGTTTTCTTGTTTGTTCTTTGTTATTGTTGATACTGAGAGGGGGCTGAATCGATATCAAGTACAATTTAAAACCTTTTTCAACTTTTACTTAAACCATTCAATTATATCCAATGAGAAATGAACAATAATATAAGAGTTACACCAATACACCACAATACACCATGCACAATATATGAGAAA
>CBVK0100364506.1:0-12818 GCA_900067695.1 Picea abies
AAGAATATGCCAGCATCTTCAATTGTTGGCCATAAGGTTAAAATTTAAGGTTAAAAGATCATTAAAAGTGCCCATTGTCAATAGGTATACGCCTTTCGGCGTAACAAGAGTCACAATTTATGTTTGTAAAGGAATTATGCTTGTATTTAGAGGTAGGTCATCATGATCCTTTGGGATGGCCTATCTAACACAATTTTCCTTGAGAACTTTGTGGTTTCTATTTTGAAAATATATAGTTACTTTCATTGCATTTTTCAATTATATTCATTGCATTACTTGGATTTTAAGTCCCTAGTAATGCTCCTTCAACTTCTATTTATTATAAATAGTGGTAAGTGTGACTGGCCTATTTGATTTTCCTTAGATTTAATTAGGATAAGTTAGAATTAATTATATCCAGTCACTATTAATTAGTGGAGGTGTCAAATCACTATGATCTTGAGCTTTGTATCATTTCCTTGTAAGTGTGTTCTTTTTTTCACATTCATTGAGAACTTTGTGGTTTCTCATTTTGACAGTATATAGTTACTTTCATTCCATTTGTCAATTATATTCATTGCATTACTTGGATTATAAGTCCCTAGTAATGTTCCTTCAACTTTTATTTATTATAAATAGTGGTAAGTAAGTGTGATTGACCTACTTTGATTTTCTTTAGATTTAATTGGGATAAGTTGGAATTAATTCTATCCAATCACTATTAATTAGTCGAGGTGTCAAATCACTATGATCTTGAGCTATGTATTATTTCCTTGTAAATGTGTTCTTTTTTTTTTGAATTTGAAAATAAATCTCTCCAGTTTATTAAGCCTACTCAAACAATAACAATATTAGTTAATCCAGGTCTTAAATCACTATGATTTTGAGCTATGCATCATTTCCTTTTTAAATATATAATAAATTATAAATTATTTAATTTAATTTAAAAACTATCACATATATTATATTAGTTTTACTAATATATGAGTATTAGTAGTATGTGGGGTAAGTGAGTTGGGTCCATATATTATATTAGATTAACTAATATATGAAATGCATGGTATATCATATATTACTTAAGCTAATACATATAATAAATGGTTATTTCAATTGTGTACTATATATATGTTAAATAAATTAATATATAGATATCTATGTATTACTTTAACTAATATATAAATATCTATATATATATATTTGTTAGTCGTGAGAACATATATGGATATGTGAAACCATGTATTTATAATTCTAACATATTGATATATTGATTAAATTAATATATATATATATATATATATATATATATATATATATATATATATATATATATATATATATATATATATATATATATATATATATAAAAGAATTTATAATAAATTTAGTTTAAGTTTATGATCTTAATTTATATATTCATTATATAATTTATGATTCATAAATGTATTATATTGGAAAAACATTACATTATTATTTATTATATAAGTATTACATTATTTTATTTATGTTCATATTAATAAAATATTTTTTTATTAGTTTTATTTTTACATATTTTTTCAATTTAAATTATAGTAGAGGTAAATTGTAAATATGCATTTCCTTACAAAATGACTAACTCATCATTATCGATTATATATTTCAGTAAGTCCATTTTAAATTTTGGAATTCATCTATATATAATCCAATATAATTAATATGTATGCTGATTTTGAAATATAAGAACATTAATTTATAAAATTGAACTATAAAACCATGCCACACTTCCATTCAGTAGATGGTACATCATTATTTACTTCTTGTCAAGATTGGTAAGACTCAATCCAAATGATCTCATTGTAAGATTGAATCGCATGTGTATCCCTATTCTTCATATTCAAGCATGGTGATATGTTTTCACTATTGAATTTTGTTGGATTGAAGATATGTTACCATCCATCATTAATAACTTTGAATGAGAATATACCCTAGTTCTCTTGTAACCTTTGAATTATGTTTATACTAAGAATAAGAATGTTAACAATAAGAATGTTGAGAATAATCTTAGGACTACATAGTTTTCTAAATTAAACATAGTTTTCTAAATTAATTGTAATTGAAATATCTTTATACTAAGAATAAGAATGTTGAGAATAATATTTTTTTTAAATAAAAAAAAAAAAAGTTTAATTCCTCAGAAAATAGTTGTCATTGTACATATCATTTCAAGTTCCTTGGTCGGCTACCTGTTCTGCCAAACTAATGGAAACTGAAATAGGTGACACCCTTTTGTTCTGGTAGAAAAAAAGGAAAAGCCACCACCTTCTCTACCAAACAATTGGAAACCAGAACATGTGGTAGTAGATTACTGTGACAGAGCTATCTAGACATGCAACAAAAAGACTAAACATGAAATCTTGATAGAGCATAAAACAAGAAAGTTGAACAGTGGTACAAAAAAACCATGTGTTTTGTAGAGGGAGTGGAGAGACCCTATGAACCTTAAACATGAATGGAACTATTAAAACCCGGCATCCTGAGCACCGCCATGAGTGAAGACATAAGGTTGCGCACAGGTTGGGCACATTTGTTGACTTTGTGTGCACGAGAAGGCGTCGAACAACATGTCAAGTCTGCTACTAAGGAGTGTGTGCATGTGGAGCTACTACATCATGTCTCTCATCATCTCGAAGATAAGCTCCAGGTGTTCCGGTGCAAGGAAGCAAGGTGAGTGCACCTCTCGGGCCATGGCTAAGGTATGCGATGGAGGTTCAACCGAGCGGTTTGCCTAGGGATTTTCTTCTTTGACTATACAGTTCATCCCCTCCAAGGCTTCCACTATAGAAATTGTCGGAAGACTGGTGTTAGGTTGATCATGGTGGTCCAAAACTATGTAGAGGAGGTGATCGGGCCGAACCATAATTGGTTCCTTTGGAAATTCCTCCTCCACATAGGCCATGGGAGGTGTCTTCGACTCCTTATTCCTTTGAATCAGAGTTGTCGAGGAAGTCTGTGTCACCTTGTAAAGGTGTCTCTGCCTTGCTGCATAACAATAGCAAGAGGGACCCCTCTTGGGCTTCTCACACTCACGAGGCATGGAAAAGATGGAAGTTCAAACGAAACTGAGAGGAAGAGCATGCAAAGATGGACAACTGTGAAGAGAAGAGCACAAATGCAAAAAAAAACTGAATGAAACGGGCCATAACCAACCTGGAAGAAATGGAGGAGTACCAGGAAAGTTGGAGTGACCTCGCACACGCCTCCCATACCCATTGTCACCCCTCCGCCAGAGCTCACTGAGAGCTCCATTAAACATGTACGAGAGAGCTGTCTAACCTGCCCAAAAACATGATTAATAGTGTCCTCCATCCAAGAAATGAAGAATAAAATGACAATAGGCCTCATTAATATCCTAAGCTATTCACTGCATGGCACCATTTGGGCTAAGTGGCACCCGATCCGGGGTTGTTGAGAATAATCTTAGGACTACATAGTTCTCTAAATTAATTGTAGATTGAAATTGATTTTATTAGTGATCATGTATGAGTACATGAGTTCTAATTAAAAATCACCTTCTATCACGATTAGTTGACTAGAACAACAGTGAGAGGTAACCACATACTCCTATTTAGTAGAAGAATATTTAGTAGGAGAAGATTATTTGTATAAATATATTTTCATTCATGAAAAGAATAATTAGACTTTTGTGGGTATATTTATTATTTTTGTATTTTGTATCACAGTATTTTTATTTTTTTAAGATATAAATATGGAATGTATGTAAGGCAAGAGCGAGATATTTTTGGATTTGAATTAAGGTTTGAAAGTAGATTCGAAGAGATTGATTGAATACATATTATCAAGAGGTTGATGTTCAAATCTAAAAATCTCTCATTCTATCGATTGGATATGTTCAAATCTAAAAATCTCTCATTCTATCGATTGGATTTGTTCAAATCTAAAAATCTCTCATACTATCCGATTATATTCGTTTTCAGATGCGATCAGATCAGATTGGATTGACCAATTACTAATTCCAGACTGAGAATTTAACTGTAACCGTTCGTTCGTTATTGTAGTCCAAAATATACTATCCTATTCGATTCGATTCGTTTTCAGATGCGATCAGATTAGATTGGATTTTTACCCAATACTAATTCTAGACTGAAGATTTAACTCCATACTGGTACACTGATGGCTCCACCTCCGCACCTTTATCCATGTCTATTAATGGTGGATTCAAGCGCTTTCGAGGATATTCAATGGCACATCCTGGTTTAAGTCATTCTTTCATCATGGGAATCTGCAGTCCCCAACAATAGCCACACTGACATGATCACATAGCTCTTAATTTTCAAGAGTATTCTGGAGGAAAGAATATACAGTCCCCAATAATAGCCTGACTAGGTCTATGACGATGCTCTTAGTATTCAATAGTATTTTGTCGGAGATGCAACTGGAAATGGTGGGGAATTACCCAAAGAGGGCTATTAAAATATTAGCACCTACAGGTGGGGCCAGAATCGTCGATCAACCCTTCTCTCATCTCTGCTTGACCTAACAAAAAACTCGTCATACAAATATTGCAGAACAATCATACGAGGCTTTGAATTTTAGAAATGATGCAATCATGAGAAAAGAGACAAGCCCTAAGGCGTCTATTTTGGAGCATGTATCTGCAGGACAAGCAAGGAAATGGGTACATCGCCTGATCTTAGGAGAGCCTAAACAGAGCTGCTCTTATTCGAGTCTGGTTATTTGATAAGGTGGGTGCCTAAGGTTGGCTGGATTCACTCGATCCACCCACATCACATCAATGATACCGACATCATCCATCAAATCAACAACAACTATAACAAGCATGAACAACGTTCACGAGCATTCAATAGTAAAACCAAGCATTCTGGACAGTAACAACAGCAGCATCAACACCCTCGAGGTTTTGTTTTCGAATCCAACAAACACCACCATTAGCGTTATTTCAAGCTTACTTGGAACGAATTACCTCTTTGTTCGGCACTGACATTATTTATTAGGTAAACCCACTCATTGGTTCACTTTACTGTTACTGAAGTAGCCAGCCGTCCTTCTCGCTCTGCTTGAAAAGAATGAATAGAGCGTTGGCTAAACGTTCTACCTTTTGATTTTTTGGCCAGAATCAATAAAGTCTATTAGATAAACCCACTCATTGATTCACTGTATTGTTACTGTTGAAGTAGCCAGCCGTCCTTCTCACTCGGCCTGAAAAGAATGAATTGATCAATAAAGGCGTTGGCTAAACCTTCTAACTTTTAGGTTTTTTTGGCCAGAATCAATAAAGCTTTTATTCGGTAAACCCACTCATTGGTTCATTGTATTGTTATTGTTGAAGTAGCCAGCCGTCTTTCTCGCTCTGTTAGGAAAAAATAGGAAAAAAATGAATTGATCAATAAAGACGTTGGCTAAACGTTCTACTTTTTGTTTTTTTTTGCCAGAATCAATAAAGCCTATTAGGTAAACCCACTTATTGGTTCACTGTACTGTTACTGTTGAAGTAACCAGTAGTCCTTCTCCCTCTGCTTGAAAAGAATGAATTGATCAATACAGGCGTTGGCTAAACGTTCTACCTTTAGATAAACCCATTCATTGGTTCACTGTACTGTTACTGTTGAAGTAGCCAGCCTTCCTTCTCGCTCTGCTTGAAAAGAATGAATTGATCAATGAAGGCATTGGCTAAACTTTCTACCTTTTGGATTTTTTTTTGCCAAAATCAATAAAGCTTATTAGGTAAACCCACTTATGGTTCACTGTACTGTTACTGTTGAAGTAGCCAGCCTTCCTTCTCGCTCGGCTTGAAAAGAATGAATTGATCAATAAAAATGTTGGCTAAACGTTCTACCTTTTAGGTTTTTGGCCAGAATCAATAAAGCCTATTAAGTAAACCCACTCATTGGTTCACTGTACTGTTACTGTTGAAGTAGCCAGCCATCCTTCTCGCTTGGCTTGAAAAGAATAAATTGATCAATAAAGCTTATAAGGTAAACCCACTCATTGGTTCACTGTACTGTTACTGTTGAAATAGCCAGTTGTCTTTCTCACTAGGCTTGAAAAGAATGAATTGATCAATAAAGCAATATACAACCTGCTACTCAGCATTAAATGTTGTAGCAAGTTTTATATACACATTCAAATCATCTTGATATATATGTTGTGATATATCCAACAATAATATATACTACTTGTGGCAACATTCAATGCTGTCCAACAAACTACGCCTCTGTTAAAAAAACAATGAGCATAGGGCTCTATAAAAAGTGAGCATATTGATGCCAAAGCTATAAATAAAATCTTTACCAACTGAAGGGAATATAAAGCATTTCACCATAAGGACCGACTCCAGAAAGGAATATAAAGCATTTCACCATAAGGACTGAGTCCAGAAGGAACGAAGGGGTTGACATTTCAGTCGTGTATCTCTGGTGTACACGAAAACAAGGTAACTGCATAAGGATATTCGAACAGTAGCAATTGCTCTCTTCTACCTTATCTCAGGACTTTTCTAAGTGACTGGTACTATGGTCAATAGATACCTCAGACAAACGAGAATCGCCCTATATCTATATCATTTAATGATAATTCAAGTCATTCTTTACGAGCATGAATTAATGGGAATTCAGATCATATTGCCAAATGTTTCTTTTGAGGCCTCTGCAGAAATTTTGAAGGCAGGAATTTTGGAAGCTATACCTAAAAGTCAGGCGAGGATGGTAGGTGAAATAGAAAGGGTAGATTCAGAGACATTCTTTACTAGTTGAAATAGAAAAGGTAGATTCAGATACATTCTTTACAAGCAGTCCAGACATTCTTTACGTGCAGGAATGACGGATTAATGGGCATTCAAGTCACATCTTCATAAAACATTAAGCGTCTTCATTAAACAATAGGTAAGATATTTTGGAACACAAGCAGGCTACTAGAAGTGCACGAGGTTTGTTGCTATGCAAGTCCACGCATGGAAGCCACACATATTAGCTCGGAAGGAGAATCATGTCCAGGACCAAACTTGGAATCCCATTCTTTTTTTCAATGGACGTAGGGTTGGAATTTCAAATCGTTACAACTAGTCAAATTTTGTTGGAAATAGTAATTATAAGTCGGTGAGATTTTCATGTCTCCTCAGATTTGTTTTTCAGTCAATATGTCAGTACCTGAATTGTCATTCAGTCTCATTGTCTGCAAGTGCAAAGTTGCAAGTTTACTCAAGTTCAGTTAAGTGGTTGAAGAGTTAGTCGTATTAATGGTAGTGTTTAATGTTAAGTCACTCTTAGCTTCTGTAGGAAGTCTCAGTCCAAGTCCATATATAATTAATCAATGATGTAGAGTAATACAAAGAAGAAGAAGAGAGGTAGAAGATTAACTATTACCGTTGAGGAGTTGAAGAAGCCTGAGCACAAGATCTGTCTATAAAGTCAGTGGAAGAAGCCATTGGAGTCGAAGCTCATCTTAATTATTGTATTATGTAACCATGCTGAAGTTTATTAATATCAAACACTTCGTATTTCTGAGTTTATGTGCTAAGCATAGCATTTTGTTATTCCACATTTATAAATTATTCTTAAAACGTTTTATATTACAACGCGCAACATTTCATGTAGTTTGTGAACTGCGTGACAAGTCCTGAGAGTTCCGTGACGAAGCTTGTGACGTGCAGTATTTTGTCACTGCGTTGCACACTGGAAAATTACCTCACAATAATCAATTTGCCACTCAAATTCCATAACTGATTCAGGCTCACATATATGTGAGTAGGCTCACATATATGTGAGTAGGGTGTGTGTGAGCAGGCTCACATATATGTGAGCCGGCTCACATATATGTGAGCAAGCTCACATATAGTAGTTTGTGAATTGCGTGACAAGTCCTGAAAGTTCCATGACGAAGCTTGTAACGTGTAGTATTTTGTCACTGTGCTGCACACTGGAAAATTACCTCACAATAATCAATTTGCCACTCAAATTCCATAACTGACTGACTAAAAAATTTCAAAAAAAAACCCTTAAACAAAAGCATATTCCAATCTTCTTAATCGTATTTAAATTTTCTATAATATATCCCAGGCCCTAACATATCCCCGGCCCCAATAAGGGTGGGGCATAGATTAGAGAAAACGTAAATTTAAGAAGATTGGAATGCATCCTCCAACAATTCTACCCTCAGTCTATGGAGTGAAAGCTTTCTTTCTAAGTTCTAAGTCCAGTTTCCATGATGTACCTCAATGATTTATTTTTCACTTTTAGGGTTTTTTTTTATAATTCATACATGTTCGTTGAGCAGTCATTCGCCAAGCTTTCTAGCCCGCCCCTTTTATGATTGCATTGGCCATAGCTGAAGGTCATGCGTTCATGTTTTTCCTCATGTTTTTAGTGTTTTTTTAAATGTTTTTCCTCCTGCTGTATTTCATTTTCTTTTGTACTAAAAGGTTGGTTTTATTTCCCTTCAAACTTGAAAATGGGTATAGCTCATTGACGTCACTATTTGACCTGACCTATTACCTCTAACTAGACTTTTGTATTAAATATTTCTTAATCCCTTCAGATTTTTCTTTGGGATAGCACCACATCCACTTGTCTTTTTTATAACAAAGTCAAAACCATGAAAGATATGATGAGATTATGTATTTTTCTACTGTTTTACCATTATCGTAGTCAACCGGGTAGGTGTCATTGTGTTTATGACGAAGAACATGCTTACTATATCAATTCGTATAGTTAAGAATAATGTAAGAAATGAAATAAGGAAGGAGTTCATCTACTGCGTGGAGCAGCGGATCATTGAGGCCGGAAGTACCTACAGCTTTAGTCGCTGAAAGCGGCGCCCAAAAAACGACACTGATGGTTGTTCTTGCAGGGAGGAAAACTACAAGATACATAGAAGGATCAATTACCTTCTTTGGGTATCATACGAAACAACAAACCTTTGCAAGAATTTCTGGTTACAACAAACAAACTGATATTCCTTCAATATTTATTACAGTTTACCAATCCCTCGACTATTGTTGTAGTATTACAACTCGCGCGTTAATTGAAATGTCGGCTAAACGTGGCATTCAGCATTAAATCTCATTCATAGATTCGGAGATTACAACTAGAATATGCCAATATTTTTAATTCCTCGCCAAAAAATTAAAATTTGTAATAAAAAAATTGATTAATCCATTTAATTCTAGTAGGAGGGATTGCTATCTAAGTAATAAATTTAATTAGATTTGGATGTAGATACATACACATCATTATATATATATATATATATAAACAAACTGTTTTGAGTATTCTTATTTTATCATCACACAATATTGCATATTTATCTATTATATTGACTATCTTAATTATACTAACAAATCAGTTGAGAGAATATCTCAGTCATTCAAGGAGACTAATTTGGAGAATATCTCTCACAACCAACTAGATATACATTATGAATAATCTCACATTAACAATAAGACAAGTAGGAGTTAATCACTTCAACACCCTCCCTTGATGAGTACTTGTCTTGATCCCTATCAGTTAGGTAAGATCTTTACCAACAAATCTCGTAGACTATGAACTCCATCGAGTTGTTTTGTAACCCTCGTAAAGGTGTAAAGGTGTAGCTCCTGAGTTGAATTATCGAGTTTCCAATTTCCACCTCCTTGAACTCCCGAATCATGAATCTCTCGAAATCAATTACTGGACAACAATCTATATGCATGTCTTGTAACCTCACTAGTAGACTACAATCCACATGCACGTCTCAAAAACTAATGAGAAATCATTGTCGAGATCCACAATTGTTTATCTAATTGGACAACCATTCATGCTGAGATTTTAACCTGCACTTGATATGTTCTAACTTTGGAATCATAATTGCTTCATACCACTAAATCAATTTCCTATTTGTAACGATTGAACTACTAGCCATTCTACAGACATAGTCCCATCTATCGAGATACCTAGGTACATGACCATGGTGCTCATCAGTTCTCTAGGAAAATAGTCTAGATATTGAATGTATCTAAGTCAATATTAAAAAACATTTCATTTCATCATAATCTAATTTTGGAGATTCATCATCATTTATTTCATATACCTAATACATTTGTAATAATTAACAAAATCTTTCCCACTAAAACTAATACAACTACTTTCTCTATTCTAAAAATAAAAGTCTATCCACAAATTCTATCCACTTTTTCTTTCACGTTGAAGACTAGATGACTAGATTTGGAAAACTTCCCAAGTTTCTCAATATCCTCTTTGTTGGGCATCAAAAGAATAAACATAAACACATATTAATGGAAAAACAAATAAAACCAAGAGTGAACCAAACACAAGAACAATCACATAATTGACACAGTGATTTACATAGAAGAAACGCAATATGGGAAAAACCACGGGGCAATGATAATCAATATTTTTAGTATTCAAGGGAGAATTACAATAGCCAATCACATGTATACAACCATCCTCTCCTCTCTTCAAACACACTATGATACACTACATTTCTCATTGCTCACTTCACCTCTATGCATATGCTCGTATATATAGCATCTATCAAACAATTAGACAAACTGATTACAATCAATATGATCCACCAGTTACATAAAATGTTCATTGTAGTGTGCATGCATGCACATTCCATTTTCAGTCAATGTTGTGCGCATGCATCCGCATGGGAAATTAGTTGGCACGTTTTCAACAATCTCTACCTTGACAACAATTTACCTGATATATCATGCCCAAATGTATTCATCACCTTTCCTGCAAGCCACGAGAATCCAAACACCATCACATATTTTCTGCTTCTCTAACAATATTATTACATGAATATGTCTTCACGATTCGCTCCAGTATGGACCATTCTGCCTCCATCAGTAACATGTCTTATAAACCGATGCACTTGTCCATTTTGATACGTTGGAATGTTAGTCAAATGCACAACACTTTGACCACCACAGAACACCTCATCCTATACATGTCCAAACTTACCCAATAAATCCTTGCATTCTTGGAAGACAACTTGAGGTAGGTCTCCTCTTGTCCAAATCTCCTGAATTGTAACCACAGACTAAATCATTGAAACCAATGTAGGTGATACTTATATTGTTGTGCTTCTGAGATATTGAAGAACCCATTTCCATGCTCTTTACCTGGTTTTTCCATGTGTCTACTGACAAAACCAACTGCAAGTGAAATACTAACCATTTCCCATCGCAATCATCAAAATTCCTACTAACATATGATACTTGAGACATGTAACCCTTTTATTCTTCATTAGTTAGGACATAAACCTGAAGAAAAACTCACAATGGAAATCCAAAGTGATTTTACCGATTTCACATTATTCATATCGAATTTCCTGAGTATCTTCACCACATACTTCTGTTATGATAACCAAGATTACCATCCTTCCTGTCTCTGTGTATTTCCATGCCCAAGATTTGTTTTGCTACTTCTAGATCCTTCATCTCAAACGTCCTAACCAACTGAGCCAACCTTTTGATCTCAAACATGCTTGCAGTGCTTGCAACAAGCATAACATTTAACACCAAGATAATAAATATACCATANNNTTAACACCAAGATAATAAATATACCATAAACACAATGGTTATACTCACTTGTTGTAAACTTTGTCTCACCATGAAGGAATCAAACATCTTGTACCATTTTCCTGGCATGTTTTGGGCCATACAATGATTCATAAGTTTGCAAACAAATCTTTTGTTGTGATTCTGAACTAACCTTTCTAGTTGTTCCATATACATCACTTTTTCCAAAAAAAATCCATGCAAAACAATTTTAACATATATCTGTACTAACTCAAGATCAAGTAACACAACTAGTGCTAACACAACATGAATAGAAATAATATTTTAATAACTGGTAAGAAACTTTCAAGGAAATCAATACCTTCTAAATTGCTACGAGGAAAATCCCCCTAAACTAGTTCTAAGGAATAGGCAGAGAGATAAATCTATTAAAAGACTGATCTACCCTTAATATACCCCAAAACCATCTAAACTAAGTGATGAAAGAGAAAGGAAAGAGAGAGTTAATGAGTGCACCTTCAATCCTTTCAGTTGGTGTAGACCTCTTTCTCTTGTTTCTGCCTCCTAGATCATAGATCTCCTCCCAAAGATGACATGAAAGGGGTTAGGAATACAATGCAACAACACATACAATTTCTAATGATCAATTTAAAAGTCTAAACATAGATATAAATGCTCAAATTAACAAAAACATGTAAACATAGGGTTTTGGGACAAGGATAAACTCTTTTATTAAATTTCAAGATACAAAGGATTACAACCTTTGCTGGCAAATGATCCACGAACCAATTATGGGCTCCTCTGTCATGGTTCCAAGTGCATCAATCCCACATTAGCTTCTCACAAGAAACATATCACCAAGGGAAGGAGGAAGGGTTGCATAAGGAGAAAGCCTAGAGGGGAAGATTGAGGCTAAAACATAGAATGAGATGCAAATCTTGGGCTAAGAAAGGGAAGGGATTTAGGCATAGTTTTCTTATTCTCTTGCTCATGCTCATAAATGACTCCCCAAGACCTCTTTTTGTATGAGAAAAATATGGGTATTTGGTTTGGGGATGGGCTACAAGGGGTAAAATAGTTAGGAAACCCTCCAGCACGGGTGTGTACACAGACTAAGTAGTATGCAACATGCATGTGTACATGGGCTATTAGTGCAGTAGGGCACGTACACTATCCAAAAAATGGTTCTTTTAGCACAAGGAGTCACCCCATGACTGCATAGGGTTAATCCTTACACATCAAGAAATACAAAAATAAAGTTTATTTTGAAATTATGAGAGAGGTAGGGCTGAAGCTATCT
>CBVK0100364508.1:0-11765 GCA_900067695.1 Picea abies
AGAGCTTGCTCAAGCAACAGATTAATAGAATCTTATGCTCCGTCATTTTTCTTTTCTTCCACCTTGGAGGGTTTCTTGGGTGTGTGAGAGCGATTGTATTCAAGAGATACAATCTCAAGACCCAACTTTCTATACTCGGACCTCGTTGGGGACATGCACTGAAAAACGATCAAGAACATCCTGCTCTGATACCACTGATCCAGATTATTTTCAGCACGAAATGAGAGCAGAGATATAATAAAGAAATGTAAAGAGATGTATTGTATATCCAACAATATAATATAAATATATCATATATATTAATACATAGATAAATTAATACACAATCTCTATTAATGTGCGAAATGTACAGAACTGTAAAAATAAAGAGTGAAAGACTCACTAGAATGGTGGCAGCTTATCTCTAAGAAGAGATGTGACGACTACTCTCATTTGCAAGAAGATGATCGTTAAAATGAGGCTCTAAAGGCCTTTTTAAAATAAGTAAAATCCAAAACCCTAACCACAGAAGATGAAAATCCAAAAGGTTTGCGGGACCCGATGGGGGTAGTTGATACATCAACTTCCCGAGGGTGTAACTTTTGCATACGATCTTTGTTTGGGGCGCTCGATACACCATTGGAAATGTCTAACCGATAAGATCGATTTTCGATTGGCCCAAATCAATGCATTTGGTAATGACCTGGGCCCCAAATCCCCAAAAAACGTCGTTTAGGGCCTCAAAACGGCCCTGGAAGTTTGGAACCCGAAAAACTGGCAAAAAACTACCAAGATGAAAAATTGTTTTTCGAGATCGTGGAATAGGTGGGTGGCCACCGATATCCACCTGGATCAGAAATTGTTTAATGGTTTTCATCATATTTTGGACAACAAGCCCTATTTTTGATATTTTGTGGATAATGTGGATATATATTCTTTTTTGATATGATATAAATTATTGTTGATATTTAAATATCTAGTTTAAAAGATATTCAAGGGAGTTACAAGGGTGGCATATGGTCAAAATGATTAAGATATTCAAGGGAGTTACAAGGGTGGCATATGGTCAAAATGATTATCTTTTGCGTGTTATATTTCATGATTTAAAAAGAAGAAATGATGGGAGTCACGATAGGTCCCACCTACTTAGTTATTTATAATTAAGACCATTAACTATATTATTATTATTTATTTCTCCTAAAATAATCAGTTAAGTTAAATCAACTTAACTAAATAAAGTAGTTGAACTAATTCAACTTATTGGGAAAGAATAAAAGATCAATGAGAAGAAGAGACAATGGAGAATAGAAGGAGAAAACAGGACTAAGGTTTTCTCTTTAGTTACATGAGATAGTTTCAGTTTTCATTCATTTATGAGTTTATTCGAAAGCCTAATTCTATTGTTGACAACAAGGTCTTATTGTATATAGCAAGGTTCAAGACTGAACCACACTTTCCAGATGCTCGTTTTAGAGGTGTTGATTCATCCTTGATAGTCTTTGTATTCTTGTCTGCTTGTGAATTTATTTTCATGGCTGATAAAGGATAACTTGCAGAGTCAAAATGGAAGCAGTTTGTGGCAAGTTGATCCAGATTATTAATTTCATTTTTACTTTACTGTCATATTTTTTTTGTATGGTGTTCATTGGAGATCTCTAAATCAGACTTTGGTCCATACCCTTGCAGGGGTTTTTTAAAGAGAAAAACACTTTTGGTATCTCAAAATGAAATAAAATCATATTTTTATTATGTCTCATACATGTGTTTTCGTGACTTGGTTACTTTTTCGCTTTTGATCTTCATGTTTAATTTATCGTAAAATCTATGTACATTCCAGTAGCTTTTATAAATTTTATTTTATATTGCAACATATTTAAATTATAATATCAGCCTCAGTCCTTGTAATTAATACTTGAGGATTGAGTGAATATTTTGAGGCTATAAACCTCGGGTGACATTCCCAACTATATTTTCCTAGCTAAGAAAGATCTAGAAATGATTGAGTAAGGTAATCCATACATTTTCATCAACACATGCATTCCTCCTGGTCACGCATTCCCTGCCTAGTGCATCCCCCTCTTGTCTTCTATCCTGTGCATGTATATGTTTCACGCCTTTCTCCTCCTCATGAAGGTTCTGGACTTGTCTTGTTTCTTCTGTCAGAAGAAAACTCGGGTCAGCCTGGGTCTATAAGAAAAACTTCCCTCTATGGTACGTTGGGCTGACAGTTTTTTGTCTCCTCAGCCAAACCCTCCATACTTCACTTAAGGGGGTAGTTTATTGTTCAACCACCAATCCTTCTTTAAGTAACCGATTTCTCCTTGGGTTCAAGATGAGGCTTTTTTATTTCTAACAAAGAGAATTTGGGTCATTTTGACATAATGAACCCTTTCTACTATTCCCTCGCTCTTTTCCTCTAGTGATATCATGTTCGGTACTTCAAGGCTTCACCCCCACAGTCAATCATTAGCAATCTAAAAAATAATACATTTGCATCGTTCACATGCCATAGAATGGTAATCATAATTAATGATTAATTACAAGTTGTGGGAAACATGGGTGTTACAATATCACCTAGTTTTTAGAGCTTAGATTGAGTTTGTTTTAACAATTAAGAGGTTATATGCTAAGATATTGAATTTGGTTCTTAGTCCTCAACCTCAACAAAATCTCTCTTCTTATCCTAGTATGCTCTCACATTGTTCCCTTGCTTGTTATTTTTATGTTCATTCATTTGGTTAATGTTTGGGTATATGGGTTTAGATGCTTGCTTACTAATAGACATAGGCAATCTTTTTTTAGTTGTTCCTTCGCTTTGTCTGGAAACTTCTACTATCTAAGAAGGTTTTTTTATATTGGTTGTTTTGTATTGCATGCTTTCATTACTTGGGTTTTTCTTTGGTATCTTGGTTCATGTCGCTATTGTTGTTTGTTAGTGTGTACACCAACAATGTTTGATGTGACCTTTCCCTCTACTCCCTTGAGCCTCGGGTATGATTGGCATACGGAATCCTACAACTAAATTGGGTTTTTTTCTTCTTGTTGGATGTTATTCCCCTCTATCTTAGTGGGGGTTTATCATTAAATAACTTCCCCCTATTTTAAATATTTGGGGACCCCTCCTTTAAACTTATTAAACTTGTTCTTGTGCATTATGTTTGATTTTGGTTTTGATCATCTTTTAATAATTCTTGTAAATCTTGGTGTAAAAAATTTGAAAGTTTTCTTCTTACATGTTGCACTCCTTAAGTCTTTTAAGACAAACCCTGGTTCATGAATTAAATTTTTTCTAAGTTTATATCGTGGTCAAAATAATTTCTACATTCAACTCTTTTAGAATTGTTTTTGTTTTCTCTTAATTCTCTTTAAGAGTTTTTATTTCAAGGTACCTTTCATCTTTTCCTAAAAAGGTTTTGCGAATTTCTATTTCAATCATCTTTTGAAAAGTACCTTTCATTTCTTCCTAAAACGTTTTTGAGAATTTTCCAAAGTTGATTTTTTAAGAAAATTAAGCCTTCTCCCTAGTTTCCTTTTGATATTTTATCCATCTTCTTAAGTTTTATTTTGGCCCTTTTCCAAAGTTTGTTTTTGGATTGTTCCCAAAATATTTTGGGGCATTTCAAAAGTTATAATCTTTGAAAGTTTCCAAAAACTTTTGGGGTGTTTTTTTTTTTTGGCTTTTAGTGGAATTTTGTAAATATTTTTAAAGATGTTTTGATAGTGGTCACAAAGAAGTTTATAATATTTTGGGGGTTTTAATAACTTTGAATTATTAGATGTTTTTAAAGATTTTAAAGATTTTTCAAATTTTTCCACATAAAGTGCTTATGTTTAGTTTTCAAGAAAAAAATGAAACTTGAAATTTTTAACTCACCTTGAGCTCTTTGGAGTCTTTTTGGTCTATTTTTTTTCAAATGTTCCCCTCAAAAGTGAAATCCAACTCATCTTTTGAAAGGCTTTTGAGAGATGCTTAAAGTTTCAACCTTTGAGATTTATTGAAGATTTCAGGGGTTGCAAAAGTTCAATTTTTAATCTTCTCACTTTTAATCCTTCAATGTCTTTGATCATCTAGTCTTCGGTCACCTTTCCATGAGCTAACTCCCACATCATCCCTAAAAGGCCCAAATATACGTAAAATATACCAAATAATCATTGTCACAAACTGGATCGTGTTATTTTAATGCATACGGATTTCCGATGATCCTCCAAGTTCTTCACATTTATTTGAAAATTTCTTGACCCATTTGCACCATTACTACAAAAAGGTAGCATATGTAAAATCATTGAAGCACCATTCACCAAATGTGTTATGTGCTCTATGCTATTGGAAACTACAAACCTTTTGCATGTTGGCCACTAGAACATTGTTCAAATTGGACAAGGATCCCACCAATGTAACTAGTTACTTTCATGCATATGTACTATTCAATGCCTCTTCCAAAGCCCTTGGCTCAATTGTGGAAGCCAACAATGCACATATGGTAAATGATTAAGGTGAATGTGTGAAGGTAGATTACATTTTTTTGGGCAAGAGACATATAATTTTTCCTTTTTGGAGGTATCGACAAAACTAAAAGTTTGGTCAGTACAATTAAAACTCTTAGATGAGTCCTTGTAGAACTTTCTATCAGGAGTTTAAAAGTCTTAGCCAATACTTTTAAATCTATGAGTTAAGAGATTTAAAATGGTTGATGTATTTAAGCCCTCGTCTAAAAAAATTATAAACTCTATTAAAGAGCTTTCAAATTTTTGGTAGTAAGAAGCTTTTGATCAAGAGGGATCAAATTTCTCAAGATATAAATATTTTTCAAAGACAAAAAAATTTAAAAAAAAATGTTTACACATCTTAAAATTTGTAAATTTAAAATTAAGATGAATCTAAATTAATTTATTTAAATAAACAAGTTGTTTTCCTTTTTAAATTCTATTTTTTTTATATTATTATTTATTTTTTATCATTTAAATAATGAAAAATTCTTCTCCATCCTTTGCTCTTGCGCAATCAGATCACATTAAGATCATCTACCTCGATGAAAATGCTTTGATTAATATTGGATTTGATCTGGCTTGGAGTTCAAGGAAAACTTAGAAGTTGGTAGATTTTCATCTTCAAGACTAACAAATGATTCTTAATGGCCAAGGGCCTTGCTCAACTGACTAGGAACGCCAACTTAGTGTTTTAAATGGATAAGTAACAACAACTTAGTGTTTTAAATGGATAAGTAACAGTAAGTCGAAAACCCTATAACCATCACCTGGCAGCAGGCAGATTCACCATAGTTATAGTAAATCTTTTTTCTGTAGCCCGGTCTGATTTCAAAGGGAGAACAATGCTAGAATGTAGTAGAATTAATTACAAGTGAAAATCACAGTGGGCATAAATTTGTCCCATATGTATTTGATTCTTGTATTAGGATATTTGCTTTAACCTTTGCACTTTTTGAAAAATTAAGAATAATAACCTTTACAGGAGGGATGTATTTTGTATTCGGATCTTTGTTTTAACCTGTGCACTTTTTGAAAAGTTAAGAATAAAAACCTTTTCAGGAAGGAAGCTTCAGTGTTGATGGTGATAGTTTCTTATGTCTCTATGTAATATGTGAAACTTTTTACTATTTGTTTCTGACATCTAATTTGTTGTTGCCATGTACAGTAGCAAGGTGTTATCACACAATTTTAAATCAGTAATGGTCAGAGTCAGTGTTGAGGGTGATAGTTTGTTAGGTCTCTGTCTGTAATATGGGAAGCATTTACTGTTTGTTTCTTACCTGTAATTTGTTTCCATGTTTCTGCAAACTAATATGAGGAAATTATACATCTAATGTAAACAATGAAATTAATATTATAAATTAACAATTAATATTATATGTGTTCAGATATATATTATTGAATCTATGGTGTTGCAGTATGATCTAAAACAGTTTTTCCAATTAATATTATATATATTAAGATATATATTATTGAATCTGTGGTCTTAGAGTATAACCTAAAACTGTTTTTGTTTAACTAAGAACAAATTTTTTTGGTGACAAGAAAATTTAAGAAAAAAATGAAAATCTGCAGAACCACCAAATGGTTATTTCAAATAGCCTGAATTTTTCTAATAACAATGATGAGCCAACCCTCATTCCCTGATAACAGACAATGATAACTATCCCACTGTTAATTAATATACTTATAATATATTTTCCCAATCCCAATAAACCAATAAATACCATCATATATTTATCAAAATGAGTCAATACACTATTGAAATATATAAACCAATAAATACTATCATATATTTATGAGTCAATACACTATTGAAATAGATAAGGTGTTTAACTATTCTGCTTTTTGGTCATTTTCATTGGATTCTAACAACATAAATCTACACTAAATTACAATTTTTTATTGTTTAAGTTTTATTTCTGAATGCAGAAATAAATTCATCCAGATAAAAAATCCTTAGAAAACTTTGATTATACAACCAATTTCTCACAAAATTTGAAACAAAACTAAACAGAAAACCTCTCCAAAATAACAAAACTTAAACAATTAAACTACAACAATATATAATATCCATCATCAAAATTAATGTTATTCCACAGAGATCTCATTGGATTCGGATAAATGCTATATAATTCTAAAATATATAGCATCGAATCAGAATGAACTAATACTTTTTTGAAATATATACCATCACATCTGAATTAAAGCTCTTCTGCTTATCCAGAGACAGCACCATCGCCATGTGATCGATAGCACCAAGTGATTGAAAAAGAACAGCATTCCGAGATCTTGCCGACCCCATGATTTGCGGTATCATCTGTGGTGTTATTGGTGTGATGTCTGAAACTCTTTTGTCATACGGAGATATATCGGAATGATGAAATGGTTTCCTGATTCTCGATGCACGTGAAAGCTGTCGTTTGCGTACAGAGATGGGCACCGCCTGAAAATTATCTGAGATCCAGTGAAAAATTATTAAATTTATAAATTTGAATGATTAATTTGTATATCTTTTAACACACTAAATCTATTTATATATTTAAAAATACAATTTGAATAACAAAACATTATAGTTTCGTGCAAATTTATATTATTGAATTTAAATAAAAAAACATAAACATAAATCAATTAAAATAAATGCAGATGAGATAGGTGGGATTGTCGTTGGTGTTCCCTTCTACTTTGATATACGATTCCTTTTACATGGAAAATTAATACCTTTATCCAAATCCATTGTTTCCAGCCGATCAATCAAAGTACGCCATTCATATTTGAGGATTTTGAGGTGCCAGTCCATTGATGCGATGCTAAAAAGTTTCACGTGAATGGAATATTTGTGGACGACATCACAAGAATGCTGAACACAGTATTTTGTTATATAAATTTTGTTTTTAGAATGACAGACACATTTAAGAAAAGTGTAGTGTAGTGTAGTGTATGTTTATTTTAATTGGGTGTTGGACGTTTTATTTTTTGGGTTTTTTGGTTCCGGTTATGTAAATTTGGACAAAATTTATTTTTTGTTGTTTAAATTGTATTTCTGAATGCATAAATGGATTCAGCGTGCTTTATTCATCTAAACTCTTAATAAATTCCAAATTAAATTTTGATAAATTTTTTATATATATATCATCCCTTTAACTTTGTAGGAATCCAAAATTAAAATTTATTTTTAATATTTAGATTAAAATATATGTGAGAGAAAAAAGAAAGTATTAATTTATTATTATTACTTTATTTTATTAATGAAAATGAAATTTATTTTTCTAGTTTTTAATAAACATAAAAAAAAATCTTTATTATTTTTATTAAAAATTAATAACTAAGTTATGATAAATTTTACTATCTTTCTAAAAAAAAATTAAAATGAATTATAATAAATGAAAAAAAATCTTATATTAAATCCACTCACCAACATTTGTATACTAACATATTATATAACATTCTCTATGCATTTCACTCATAATTATAATTTCTTTATAATATAAATTAAACATTATAATATGCATTAAGAAGTATATATGTTGTTTTTCTCTATGCATTTCACTCATAATTATAATTTCTTTATATTATAAATTAAACATTATAATATGCATTAAGAAATATATATGTTTTTTTCTTTGTAATATAAAACCCATTAATGAAAAATAGTTTTCCCATAAAAAAAACTTTAAATAAAGCAAAAGTGAATCAAATTTAAGATTATGATAAACTCTAACTAACTCACCACTAAATTCATTTTAAATAAGTGAAAAAAAAAATCATGATCATCATGATATCATTGACCACTAAACCCAGAATAACTTTAAAAAATATATAATATTTAAATATCATATATTATCTAATAAATACTTCGAATTTTTATTTTTCTTACAAAGAATCAAAAATATAATTAAATATTTTTTTTACAAAGAAGTAAGAATATAATGAAATTTCTTAAAAATCAACTAAGAAAAGTTTATAAATTTTTTATATCAACAACGAACCTATCCACTTTACAATCTTCCAACCCATAATTTGAAGTCACATTTTTTTTTCAATAAGAAAAAACACTTATATTAGTAAATATAAACTGTCTTTTTTCAAAATTACAAAATGTAATTTACAAAAAATACCAAAGAAAAACTATGTATTAAAATAGTATCATTGATATCAATTCTTTCAAATATTTTATGTTGCCCATCACATGTCGCCTTCATCCAATAACAATGCTTCATTTGAAAGACGATTAACAACATGATATAAGTTCTGTAAATATGTTGAGCTTTGATTTGTTGAAAATGTTTGCTCAACGATCTAATCTTTGTCATCCATGGCTGCAAAGAAATCAATTGTAGATTATTATCATTCGCTGTAGATTATTATCATTAGTAAATGAGTCGATAATAACCTTAGAATCACCCACCAATAGTAACCGTGATACATGTTTTATATATGAAAAAAATAAAATTACCCAAAGTGCCAGCAATTCTCCCTTGGTATTTGTTCATTTTCCACGATTCATTTTAAGTCTATAAGTGCCCAAGACTGGACATTTCAGAATGGCTCCAGCCCCACATTTTGTACCTCTTTCGTGTGAAGCCCCATCGAAGAAACCTACTGCTCAACCCCATTCACGTGTAGGTGGCCTATCAATCCTTTTGTGTTTAGTGACCTTTGTAATTTTTTGTTCCCCCAAGTCCTATAGAATGCAGTTGTAAACTCTAATATGAATTTTTTGTTGATCTTCAAATATCAACAATTCCTATGCTTCTAGACTTCCCAACAAACATAACATGGGATTTAATTCTAGTTTTCTTTTCCCTTTGACCAGTTTTGTAAAATGTTCTCAAATTGACCACCTTGCCAGTTATTGACCAGTTTTAGTTCCTTAGTAATAGTCTGCCAGATATTTATTATAAAACTACATTCCCCAACTAAATGTAACACAATTTCTTCACTTTCCTTACACAAAATACAAATACTAGGACCCAAAAATCCCCTTTTAATCAAGTTATCCCATGTAAGTATTATGTGTTCCAACAATAACCAGACAAATAGTTTTACTTTTAATGATAATTGCCACTCCCATATCTTAGAGTACCAGAATTTTGGTTCTACTTCCCTACCCTCCATCACTTGAACTTTATATGTTTGGCATTAACTTCACCTTTTTTGGTATCCCAAGACCACAATAATCTATCTTTCTCATCATTTAGATCAATTCCAACACTTACCAAGCCTCTTGTATAGTTTATCCATTCATCTTTTAGAGCTCCTTCAAGTCTTAATTATTCAGCCTTTTTCCACCTTATAGTGTTCATACCTTCCTGAACAATTGTCCCTGCATGAGAAAGACATACAACCCCTTGTTCCTTTCACAAAAGTATAAGATTCTCAGAGAATTTATAGAAAGAGTGGAACCCAACCATAGGATCAACACCAATTATGATATCTCTCTCACTCCCAGGCTTCAACACCAACCAATCAGAAATTATATTTAAAGAAGACGTAAGAGATCTCTAGATATTTTATGTACCATTCCAGTTTGTTCTCCCTTGCTTAAACCACTCCTCAACAATTTTCTTTTTAAGATATTTTTTCATTATCGCCTCATGCCAAAGACCAAGCATCATAAGACATCTCCATAAAAATTTTGCAGCCAATTCTTGTCCAAAGATAAATATGTTTTTGATACCCCACCCACCATCCTTTTTAGGTTTTGCAAGCTTTTTCCAGTTTATTAGATGCATTCCTTCATTTTCTTTTTTACCAGTGCAAAGAAAGCTAAACATCCTTCTTCTAATACTATTTAATACACTTTTTGGGATTTTATCCAATGAGAGCCAGTACACCAAGATTCTTTCAAGTACTGCTTTTACAAGTATGACTCTACCACCCAGGGTAAGCCACCCATGACTCTAACACAAGATTCTCTTTTCAATTTTTTTCTCTAGCCAAAGCCAGTCCACTCTAGTGTAATAGTTTTGTTTAATGTAAAACCCTAGGTACTTAAAAACTGCATCTAAGGATTTAACCTCAAAAGGAAAAAGCTCCTTCAACAAATTAAGCTCTACATCATCCCACCCTGCTTCTAAGAACATAGAGTTTTGAGGACTGAAAACCATCCATGTAGCCTTGCAAAATAACTCCAAAACCTCCTTGAAAACTTTCCACTAAAAAATGAAACCAATCCCAAACAATATTACATCATATTCAAACATTAAATGTGTAATATGTATCCCTCTCACCACAGGAACACCTTCAAGTTTCTTATCCCGAACCTTCTCTTGTATAATTCTGCTCAATCCTTCAATAACTAGAAGAAAAAGTAAAGGTGATAAAAGGAATCCTTTCCTTAAGCCCCTTGAAGATTTGAAAAAACTAGTAGGTTTCCCATTGATCAACACAACAAAGTTTGTTGAGGTCACACATCCCAGAATCCAGTCAATTGCTTCTAAGCTTAAGCCAACCTATAATAAAACAAGTCTGTGGAAACCCCAATCCACCCTATCATAAGCTTTGAATAAATCCAATTTTAAAACCATAGATTTAATATTCTTCACCTTTATGTTGTGTAATATTTCTTGTATTACTCCAATCGCATCAGTTATTTGTTTACCTTCTAAAAAACTAAATTGTTCCTTAGAAATACCAGTAGAAAGAGAAGTTTTTAAAATTGTTCCTTAGAAATACCAGTAGAAAGAGAAGTTTTTAGTTTGGTAGCAATTATTTTTATAATGATCTTATATATCAGGTTGCACAATGCTATGGGCCTAAATCCTGCAAAAGAATCAGGTTTGTCACTTTCATGGATTAGTGCAATAAATGTGGCATCCAAAGCACCCAACACTTTCCCAAGTATTCCCGACTCTTCCACCATCTCCAGTAACTCATTGCCCAAGAGATCAAAGAAAGCCAAGAAGAACTCTACAGTCCATCCATCTGGCCCAAGAACTTTTGAGCACTTAAATCCCTTTAAAGTTTTCATAATTTCAGCTAAGGAAACTAGATCATCCAAACTACTTCCCTCTTCCTCTGAAAACAACCTCGAATAATTCCTTAAGACTGCAAGCTGGTCTGATATAGTCAGTTTGTCCTTAGCTTTAAACATATTCTGGAAATAGTCTAATGCCTCCTGTTGAAGATCAGAACTGTTTGAAATAATAGTTCCATCTTTCTTAGTAATGTCCCAAATGGTGTTAATTTGTTTCCTTGAGCTAGCATAAGCATGAAATTTTTTTGTATTTTTGTCACCTGCTGCCAGCCAGTTAACCCTTCTTTTTTGTCTCCAAGTCTCCTCCTCTTGTCTTAAA
>CBVK0100364509.1:0-12817 GCA_900067695.1 Picea abies
GACTATTTGCAGGAAACTACAAATTCTCTCCATCTTACTTCATCTTTGGAGGTAGTGGACTCCTACAAATACTTAGAATTTAGTTTGAGAATTGATACCAACATTTTTAAAATTGAATCTACTTTCATTGGGTATAATTNNNTTTTAAAATTGAATCTACTTTCATTGGGTATAATTTGTTTTCATTTTCATTGTTTTTATCTAATTTTATTTAATTTTATAAAAAAAATCACTGCATAATATTTTTAGGTGAGATTATGATTCAGTGAAATGAAAAAACCATATCTCTAAAAATACACAATGAAAAATTATGGAAAATTTATATTCATAATTGTTAAACTGTTCTCTTCAAAAGGGTGTTTTTAGATTTTACTTTTAAGTAAAAATTAAGATAGATACAAGGTGTATAAAAACACGTGTTTAAAATCTGCAATGTTTTCATCTTGGTCAACTTCAAAAAATTCTAGAAATTATAATATTCATCCGTTAGATTCAAAATTATAGTCATAATAAAATAGAGTCTCTGTAGATTGTTGTTGTATATTTTATTTCTTAAAAACATAAGTTTAATAACAGATACATTGTTGTGGAAAACAATAACTCATTATCATTCTTTTCATGTTTAAGGAACATACTGCTAAACAATTGTCAAATTGACATATCAAATCTTGATAAAAAAAATTTGAAAAATAGTCATTAGAAATATAACAAAATTATTCACAAGTTTTGTTTTTACTGTAAAGTGAAATTCTAAATAAAAAAAATACTTTTGTATGCCGAAAGTTGAAGAACTTGTGAAAAGATAGTTTTTTTTGTCATAAAACAAGCAAAAGTGTTACCCATCCTCATGATTTTACCCGTACACATATTAATATAACAATATATATTTATTTAGTTGGTTGTTTTTAATTTTAAATAAGTTTATGTGTATGAGAGGCAAAATCAATAAATAGGTTGAAATAGAACAAGGTAATCCGAGGTTTCAATCCAACAACTTCACATAATCAAAAGCCTTAAAAGTGCAGTCCATCATTGACTTATCTACACTAGAAAGATTGAAATGTATATATTTATAGGTTGATTGCTTTTAACTTTAAATGGGTTGTATCTTTTTATTTTTAAGGAGTTGTTAAATCTTGTAACCATCTTTTTTGAAATAACTATGTTAACAAATAAAAAATTAAAGTGTTTACTTATGTAACATTTTAATTAAATATTTTCTTAATCAAAATTATTTAAAATGGAGCAAAATTTATAAGGACATACTACCATGTAAAATTTTTAGATTATGACAAAATTATTCTCATGTTTAAAATTTTTGCAATATAGAAACAAGGTTATTTCCTAAAAATTAACTAGTTCATTTAAAAAAAACTTATTATTATTAAGATATTTATATAAATAGAAATATATGTCAAAAATCCAATATTAATTATTATTAAGATTGGAATGGTTGAGAACGCCAAAAGGTCGGTTAAGAACGCATGCCATAAAACATTTGTGGTAATTCGTAATCCGTCTATGGTAATATGAAACGTTTGGCTACACGGTTTCATCTTATTTAATCATTTAAATGTGGCAATTACATATCCTTACAATAATTTTTTAATTTTCTTAGGTAAATGTTAAAAATTAAACATGTTTACGAATGTCTTGATAAATGCAAGAAAGTTATGAACAATAAAACTGACCCTTTGATTTTGGAGGACGACTAAGAATATACCAACATCTTCAATGCATAGCCATCAGATTAGGGTTTAAGGTTAAATAAGGTTAAAATATCATTAATTGTGCCCATTGTCAATAGGTGTACGCCTTTCGGCGTAATTAAGATATTTATAGTTACATTGAAATGATATTTTTTTTATAAATATCCTATTTATTTGTAATATGTGTCTGTGTTTTTATTTCTTTATATAGTAGTTTTTATATTATATGTACCTATTAAATATCTCTATATAATATTATTATCATTATTTATTATAAATTTAATATATATATTTTTAAATATAAAACATTAATCAAATAATAATTTCTCTACCATACTTCTCCTAATAATATTTTTTAACATCATGATGTATGATTGTTGAAAGAACACCATTTCCCTATTGTGACTTCAGCCCTGATGCCATGACCACCCTCTCTCACACATGCCCTCCTCTCCAGGAGGGGCCTCAGGGCCCCCAGCCTCCCAGTCATCTCCCTCCCCCTCCGTCTCAGCCAAGGATGTTGCAGCTTTCACCTCCCTCATCACCTCGCTCCCCAAGGAGAACAAACAAATCCCTCCAAAGTTTGTGAAAAAGCCGGATCAAATCCCCTCGGTTCAGATCCAGGGAAACTCTAGAACCTTACCTTCAAATTTGCAAAACAAACACTCATTGGGCAATTTACGGGAATTTGACCCACTCCATGGGCCATGGCGATTTGGATCGACAAGAACTAGAAACCCCACCTGAAAGGAAACCTCTCACATTTTCTATGCGGAAGAGGCTTCTTTTCTTTTCTCTTCGAAAATAAATCAAACAGAGACCTCATCTTTAGAAGAAGACCGTACTTTATGGGATCTAGAGGTATGTATCTCAATAGCTGGACCCCAGATTTTAACCCTGAGAATGATATTCCCAATGCAGTCCCAGTTTGGGTTCGCCTCCCCTTCCTTCCTCTGCATTGTTGGAATAATTAAACTATTCGATCTATAGGAAATACACTTGGGAAGTTCATAGATCGAGCATAACCCAAAGATGGCCTTCAAGCCTATGCGTGCATCTGTGTAGATGTGGATCTAGGAAAAGTCCTGCCAGAAGCTATTAATCTCACCTTCGATAAATAGAACTACCTGCAACAAGTTGATTATGAACAACTTCCTTTCAAATGCAAAATATGCCATGAGTATGGTCATTTTGTGAAGCACTGTCCTAAATCCCCTCCTGAAAGTCCTACTGAAGAATCTGAGCAGTGGCAGCAACCCAAAAAGAAGAAGCAACAGAGACACGACCCAAACCCTAAAGTCATCCCCATGCCTCCCCCTCCTAAAAAATCCCAAGATCCTGGATCTTTCATCCCGCTCTTGATGCAAGAGCCCTTTCGAGAGGAGACACCCCCCCAGCAACCGCAGATTGCCCCTGCACCTCCCTCCCCTCAAATGCTTCCCCCTGATTCTCCTATTCCTCCCTCTACACTGCCTTCACCACATTCTCCCTCTCACCCAACTTCTCTACCTGAGGATGAAGATCTAGAGAAAATCTCGGAAGAAGAGTCTAATTCAGATACCCATGCTTCCCCCATCAGAAAATTCGGAAGGAAGTCAAACCTGCACAAAAGGGAAGCCTCGGCCAAGAAGGAGATTGAAATAGGCAAGCAAACAAATTTGGACCAACATGCTAGGAAATAAACAAGGTAGACGAGGAAATTGAGTGGATCCAACCCCCATAAAGGGGGAAACCCCAAGCCTTCTAAATGATAAAAGAAATCTCCTAGAATTGCAGAGGACTAGGGAGCCGACACAAGCTCTCGCTAATACATGATCTAATTAAAGTAGAAAACCCTCAAGTCTTTCTTATCCAAGAGACAAAAAAGAAGGATAATGATATCCTTCAGGATAGTAGCTAAATCTGGCGAACATGCAAAGGTGTGGCAGTCAGCGCAAGAGGAGCCTCCAGGGGAATCTACACCATGTGGAATCCCAATATCTTTTCTCTCCAATCTTGGCAATCTACGATGCATTGGATTAAAACTTCACTTATTCATCTACCAACAGGTAAGATTCTGACTGTTATTAATGTATATATTCCAGTAATGTATCAGGAAAAAATTGACTGCTGGTCCTCACTTCAAAACCTCCAAGACAGTCTTGAACTCAAAGATATCATAATAGCTGGAGACCTCAACACTACCCTCCACCCAAAAGAAAAAAAAAGGGGGTTCTCGAGTATGGGACCCCAGTCATGAGCATCTCGAGGATCTTATATCCTCCTTCCACTTACTCGACATAAAGCCCTCTAACAACCGCTACACTTGGTAAAATAGAAGACTAGGGATGGGGCACATCACTGCTCGTCTGGACTGGTTTCTATTAAGAAGCTCCTTCCTTGATGAATCCTTTTTACCCTCCTCTCACATTCTCCCATGGACTGGATCAGATCACATGCCTATCACCCTTAATCTCCCCCCCCCCCCCCCCCCCCCAATAATTTTGGCCTCATCCCCTTCATATTCAACCCCCTTTGGATCTCAGATTCAAGCTTTTTTGATACTATCATAGAAGCATGGAATTGTTGGATTCCAGGCTCACCAAATTACATTTGGGAACAAAAATTAAAAAGAGTAAAAACGACCCTCAAACACTGGGTGAAAAGCCCCAAAGAAAAATAACAAGAAGAAAAAAATAGGAAAATTAAGGAAATGGACGAAAATATATTGGCAATGGAAGATAGACCTACCACTCACTCTCTTCTTCTCAAAGAGCAGCAAGACTTCATTGACTATCAAAAAATCCTACATGAAGAAGAGGAAACTTGGAGACTCAAATCTCGGAGCCTCTCTCTAAACTCAGGAGATAGAAACATGAGATTCTTTTAGAGACAAACCAAAGCTAGACTCTGGAATAATAAGGTGAAGGATATCACAAAAGAATATGGAACGAAAACAGATGACTTCCATCAAATTCAAGCAGAAGCCAAACTTCACTTTGAATGTCTTCTAACTGAAGAAGGCATTGCAGATCTCAACATACAAGAAGATCTTCTATGAAACAGATTGAGCTTTGTCAATCACGAGGATAACACAAAGCTAAATCAAGAAATTACAGAAAAAGAACTTCATGAGGCCTTGTTCCAACTCCACCCATATAAATCTCCAGGACCAGATGGATTCAATGCTCATTTCTATAAAAAATGTTTTCATATAATTAAAAGAGACCTCCTGAGGATGATCCAGTATGTTTAGAAATCTACAAAGATGGGGGGTAGTACAAACTCCACCTTTTTTTCCCTTATTCCAAAATATTCCAACCATTCCTCTTTCTATAGATTTATACCCATCTCCTTATGCAATGTTTCCTATAAGCTCATTACTAAATTCATAGCCAATAGAATCAAGCCCCTCCTGCATAAGCTCATTTCTCCAAATCAAAGTGGCTTGTTGAAAAAAGACAAATGATTGACAACATCATATTGGTCCAAGAATCCATTCATTCCAGCAGGGGCCAAGGATATCAAGGAATGCTCATTAAAATAGATATGGCCAATGATTTTGACAGGGTAAGGCACTCATTTTTGTTTGCAGTTTTGAATAAATTTGGTTTTATCTTAGAATTCACAGCATGGGTCACAACTTGTGTCTCCACGCCTTGGATAGCTCCTCTGGTCAATGTATGCCCAACAAGCTTCTTCAAAAGTTCCAGAGGACTAAGACAATGTTGTCTCCTTTACCCCCTCCTCTACATAATCATGGCTGAAACCCTTGGTAGGAAACTAGAAAAGGATTGAACCTCCAAATCCATTCCCAGCATAAAAATAGCTCAAGGAAGAAAGCGAATAAACCACTCTTAATTTGTGGATGACACTCTCCTCATTAGAGGCGCCTCCATTGTCATGGCTAAGAGATTCAAAATTGCTCTGGAGAATTTCACCAAAGCCTCGAGAGCTCTTATAAATAGCCCCAAATCCAATGTCTATGCTTGGAACACTCCCTTAAGAACTACTCATCTAATATCAAACATCTTTTGTTTCCCTCTTATCGAAAAGTGGCAAACCTTTAGATACCTTGGCATCCCAATTTGTCTCAAATCTCTTCCAAATTTAGCTTGGAATCAAATCCTAGACAAGCTCAAAAACAAATTGGATCATTGGGGATATTTTTTGGCTCAATTTGGTGGACCATACTGTGCTAATAAAATCTGTTCTCTCTACTCTCCCATCTTCCGATTCTCCTCTCTTCTTTCTCCATAGAATGTTAAATCTTCAATATCTAGTATCCTGCAATGCTTTCTCTGGGAAGGAGGGAAAGAAGACACAACGAAATTCCATCTAATAAAGTGGGATATTGTAAAGCATCCCAAGGAAAATGAAGGTCTCAGTGTAAGAGATCTTGGCCTTTCCAACTTGGCAATGGGAGCAAAAATTCTCTGGAACCTTGTATCCAGGAAAAATGATTGGTGGAAGCAAATCCTACTAAAAAAATATTTATTTGGGGACAGGCTCAGATGTTTGGACCAGTGACACTCTCTAGATAGTGGGTCACAAATAGGGAAGCTTCTATCCACCTCCATTCCTCTCATACAAAGTTAACTCACCTAGATCCCTGGAAATGGTTGAAAGATCCTTATAGGGGTAGACACCATCATGGGTAAAAAACCTCTCTAGAAGCACATGCATCTGCAACCACTCATCAATTGGATCAACTTGCAAGGAAAAAAATATATATTGGATATCTCCTCCTGGAGTGCAGATATGGGATACTAGATAGGATGGAATTTACAAAATCTACCAAGCAATCTTCAAGACACAACACATCAGTTACAAAATCTCCTAAGAGGTTGTGCTCTCATATGCACCATGCTAAAAGATCAGAGAGGATGGGGGAATGACATATACTCTATTAAGAAAGGGTATTCACAACTCCTCTCCCAAATGAATCTCCCCCCAAAAGACAAACTTTGGAACTCTCTCTGGACCATGGATAGTCCACCCAAGCTAAACTACTTTTGCTAGATAATGGCTCATGGAAAACTGCTAACAAGAGAAAATCTTCTTAAAAGAAACATCCATGGGTCGTTAATATGTGAGCTATGTGGAAAGGCATTGGAAACCTCTCAACACATCTATCTTCACTGCCCTTTTTCTATCACGGAGTGGAAAACAACTCTCCAAAGACTCCACTCGAGAATTAGATGGTCGTCCCAACCCATAGAAATCCTCTCAGATTGGACTTCCCTATATCGGGGCACCTTCAAGAATAACCATCTCTTCAAAACCTTATACAAAGCCTTACCAAAGTACATTTGCTAGAAAATTTGGTCTCCAGAAATAGAATCATTTTCTTCAACCTTCGTTCTCCCCCTGATTTGGTAGCTAAAAAATCCATAGGCCTCCTAGCTGAATTATTTCTTTCGAAGCCCAAGACCTTCACTTTCACCCCCACCTCCACCATAGAGTCTGATTGGAACTGCTCCTTTTTTCCCTCCCTTTCTTTTACTAATCATTCCCCCTCTCCCTCTAGATCGTCATGATAGCTTCATGAAGACACTAATTAACTACACTGTGCAATAAGAAACAAAATCACATTCTCTTCTTTGACGGAGCCTCAAAAGGAAACCCTAGGGTGGCAGGAGCGGGAGGGGTCATAATATGCCCATGAAGAATTCAAGTGCTCTCTTTTCATTGGAATATGGGCATCATAACTACTAACCAAGATGAGGCCTACGCCCTGTACCAAGGCCTCCATCTTACCAAAATCCTGAACATTCACTCCTTTTCGGTGGTTGGGGACTCCAATATAATCATAGGTCATGTGCATAAAGGATCCCACCCCCCAAATATCCACTTAAACACCATTCTTCAACGAATTTCGAAAACACTCACTCTCTTTCACAATATCTCTCTCTTTCATGTCCTCCGACGAAATAATCAATTGACAGATGCCTAAGAAAACCTGGCAATTGACTTGGAGCAAGGCTCGTTAGTGGTTAATGGACATTGTTACACATGGTTTTGGTCACTCTGGTGATGTCTCTACAGTGATGTATTCAAGCTCCCAACAAGGACTTTTTTCCTGAGAAAAGTGACTGTTGTCTTCTTCCAAAAAAAACATTTTTAGGATGGGTTCATAGGTTTCCTATGTTATAGGGTGTGAAAATCCTTGATTCTCGTAGGCAACCCATACTTGGGGTGAGAACTGTTTGCAGTCTACTCTATAGGTAGGGTGCGAACCTGTTTTTAAGCTTGGAAAAGAGAAGAGGTCACGAAGGTTATAGAAGGGAATCTTTTAGAAAATGAGTTGACATTCGCATGGTTGGCATTCTATTGACTTCTCAGATTTAGTGGGACCATCCTCATCCATGTAACCATCTCTCATTCTCCTATATATTGAAAGGTTTCTCATGGAAAAGGTTAAGAAAGATTGAATGAATAATTGGTGAAAGAATTATGTGAGGAACACTGCTTGGATAGAATCTTGAAGACTCCATTTGGCCTATCAAGTTGTGTTGGATCTTCTTCATGCAAGTATAGAGAAAGTGTGTGTGTTGGAACCAAGGTTCACTGAAAGGAAGCTTGCGACATCAGGGCAATGCGGTTGTAATCTTATACTTTCATTTAATAAAATACAACAACATGTCCCTTTCCCATAAAATCACTCTTGTTTTATTGCATAACTCCTTGATCATATGCATAGGTTGACATTGAATATACTTTGTTGCCTTCACTTTGGTTGGTTTGTGTTGTCTTGGACCTGATTTCACAAGATCACCAGAGTGAAGCAGGAACAACAGAGACCTAAGGAAGCGATATAAAGGTATGTCACCCGTTCCTTCCTATTAGTAGATTCAGTGACTACAACTTAGGGAAAGAGTCATGTCCTATCCTGTTTTGTTCTAGATTTAGGTAGATCTAGGGAGATCTGTTATTGTTCGTACCTACCAATTCATCTAATAACAAAATTCGAGACTTCATTGGGGACTTTCGACTTCCTCCCGACTGCAAGAGATGTATTGTTCGAGTAAATTCTTCCGGAGATAGAGTTGTTCAGTCTTCTGGATTACCAACAGGACCTTTCACAGGACCTGAGGGTCAAGATCCTTTTTGGACTATCGACATTTTTAGATGGGATCTCTTTGGCTCAGGAGTAGGCATTGATATCACTGTCACACCTGAGCTACCTGAAACTTCTGATCTAGACGTAGTACCTTTTACTAGTTCCTATTATTTTTGTGGTATAGATGCTCCATCGAATATACACATATTGACTATCCCTCTACAAATGGTCCATTACACAATGGTCCCAGAAATTACGAGTCCTCACACCAGGATTATAGAGGCTATACAAGCCCCCATTGGCACACCACTTTCGCCCAGATTCACTCCAATGCTTCCTCCTGGATATCATGCACTGAATGCTTCTATTCCCACTCCTACACAAACCTCATCTAAGACTCCGACTGTTTCCACTCCTTTTGGGCACCATATCGTTCCTGGTTTTATTCCGACACTTCATCGACCCCTTTTCAGAGGACCTCTTCCATCCTCTATCGGAGGCACTAATTCTAGTGGTACCATATCGTCTTTCACACCTAATTACCGGATTTCTGTTGGTGGACAATTCCACCAAGGAGGCCAAACCCAATCCCCTTTTGCAGGACAAATCCCAATTGGGACTCAACCCTTGATTAGAGGGAAACTCCTACTGAACCCACCCTATGGACAAAACATACCTCCATCCTTGGCCCAGTATTGGAATTATCTTATTCAACATAATCCTCACTCGACTGAGGGGAAACAACCTCAAGCTAGCTCAGTCATACCCCCTAGTACAAGCCAACCATATCTAGGCATGTCTAATCCTATTTGGGGCTCAAACGCTCAACCCCACACCCCTATTCAAGGGTACAACCCTATGAATTACTTGCCTCCACACCAATAACTGAATCTGCCCAGATCTTTGCATTATATGCAAACTGCTTATGGTCCCACTGGTCTACCGATGGGACTCCCTCCACAAAGTCACCAGTACCCACATATGAATAGATAGTTACCCTTCTTAGCCACCCTGGACCTCCCTTATCTGTCGAGGATTTTAAATGATCTGATCCATCACTCTCCTCAATCGCCCGCCATACTGACCAAACTACCATCCGACATCCCTAAATTTGATGGTAAACCGGGAGAGGACCCAAACAATCATGTAATGATTTTTCACCTTTGGTGCTCATCCAACTCCTTGATGGATGACTATTCATTTATGCCTTTTTCAGCAAACCCTCAAAGGTTTCACCGTGAAGTGGTATATAGAATTACCACGAGGCTTCTTCATCGACTTCAACACCCTCGCTATGGATTTCCTCACCGACTACAAGTTACCAATCCACTATGAAACGAGAACCGAGATCTTGAGTTCTTTCAAACAAACAAAAGCCACTCATATCTCCGATCACATTCATGAGTGGCGATGGAGACGATGTCTCATCAAACTCGAACTTCCTGATCAGTTGCTGGCAGAGTGGTTCACGAAATCATTCATGAACAACATTACTTGTGACATCTCCATGGGTGGAGTTGTCACAGAAGAACAAGCAATCAGTTGTGCTCAATACCTCGACCTTGTTTACGCACAAATGGGTGCTCTTTACGACTTACTCCCTGATGCACCTCATCCTTCTACTTCCGCTACTTCAACTACTCCTACTACTTCTTATGCAGTCGACGGTGTGACTGGCACTTTCCATGCCCAACCTCACTTCGCCCAAACCTCTAGCAAAAACCCCAAACCTATTTCTTCTAATGTTCAAAATGCTCCATCTCCTACCCCTCCCACCGACAAGGCTTCTGAGGTAAAATCTGTCCAATCTACCCCTGCTGGAAAAAATAAATCCAAAAAAGGAAAGGGTAAGAACAAGGAGGATAAAAATAATCCGTAATCTGAGAAAACCAAAACACCACCTGTTGACGATAGGGATAAGCGCAAACCCTGATACCCTTGTCTTATCTGTGGTGATGATCACTACAGTAAGGATTTTCCATGACGAGCCAAGGTTACTAAGTTCCTTCAAGGGACCACAAAACCCCCTACTCTAGCCGTATTGTCACAACCCTTCCCCTCTCAAAAAAAAGACCAATTGGTCATTCATGACCAACCTTCCCCCTCTAATACATCCTATATATTAATGTGTACAGGTGATTCAAAGAAGAATAACATCACACTTACCACTTGAGCCAAAAATTATTCTTCCTTCAAAGAGAAGGTTGATGCAATACCTCCTTCATTGGTCCAACCATCTCCCAAGACTCCAACTACCAACGATCCTCTTCATCTCAAACGACCAAGCCTAGATACATTTCTTCGCCCTCCCCTGAAGGGTGTTTCTTGAAAATTGGCTTTCAATCCTCATGCACGTGCCACCTATAACTACAGTATTGTCGAAGATCTATCCCAAGCACCCTCAGCGATGTCAGCCCTCGAAGTCCTTCAAAGTTGTCCTATACAACAAAAGGCACTTTTGAAATATATTGGTGGAATCGACCCTAAGGATACGAATTTAATAATATTTGACTTGGAATATCACATTCCAAGGTTACCCCTCAACTCGCATTCCAAATACAAGTTATTGTCTCCGACAAAATTTTTTTTTAGAATAGTTATTGACGAGGGTGCCTCGACGTGTGTCATGTATATTACCTGCTGGAAATCCATCGGCTGTCCTCCTTTGACTGAATCCCAGAACACACTCAAAGCCTTCAATGGCCCTGGTTTTAAGCCTTATGGTATCCTCCCTTCATTTCCTATTACGTTAGATGAAAAAACGTTCAACGTTGAAGTGGAGGTCTTTGACACTCCTCTTGATTACAACCTTCTACTTCGTTGTAGCTGGATTGATTCCATGCATGCAATTTTGTCCACTCTTTTTTGTGTCGTGCGTTTCCCACATCAAGGAAAAGTAGTTATAGTAGACCAATTTTCCTTCTTTCACTCTGACGCACGTACCGACAATGTACCTTTTATCTCAAACCCCCCCTGGATATGAGAATGTCAGTGTGGGTCTTCTTAAATATTCCTCTTTGATGGGAACTTTACCCATCCCACCACCCGATGTTCCACATCCGTTTGTCACCTCAATCAACATGATCTCCACCTCCATCCACAAAACCCCTGCGTCTTATGACCCATGGATGGTACCAAAATCTGGCGACCATCTTCTTAATGGCGATGAAATGCCTTTGAGTCTGGTCGAATCTGCTTATCAAGCCATTCAATCAACAACCCCTTGTCCCTCCTCTCTTGGTGCTTTATCTCGGATCCATTCCGCATCATTTTTCCTATAGACGAGATGATTATGTCTATTATGTCCATGGAATATACCCCTTGGGATGATGGACATCATTGTTCCATCCTCTTCCTAGAACAATGCACCATCGAGGGTTACCAACGACTCTCGACCCCGTCGACCGTTGTCATCATTTCTACTGTTCCCGAGTCTACACACGATATGTTCTACGAAGGGAACTTACACTACTACATTTGGGTCAAATTCCGACGGCGTGTTCAACGCAATTGCCACTTTCTATTGTCGAAAGACCGACAAACCTCGGACCCCCTCAAACGTCGTTTCACATGACGTCATTTTTCCGACGGCCTAATTTTCGTCTCTCTTGCGACGTTTCAAACGTGGCAAGAGAGACGTTGCAAACGTGGCAAGACCGACATTGTAAACGTCGCAAGAGATACGTTTCAAACGTCGCAAGAGAGACGTTTCAAACGTGGCAAGAGAGACGTTGCAAATGTGGCAAGACCGACATTTCAAACGTGGCAAGAGCGACGTTTCAAACGTCGCAAGAGAGACGTTGCAAACGTCGCAAGAGAGACGTTGCAAACGTCGCAAGAGAGACGTTGCAAACGTCGCAAGACCGATGTGTCAAACGTCACAAGACCGACGTTTCAAACGTGGCAAGAGAGACGTTGCAAACGTGGCAAGAGAGACGTTTCAAACGTCGCAAGAGAGACATTGCAAACGTCGCAAGAGAGACGTTAATAGGTATCATCTCCGACGTGGTTGCTAAGGGAGCGACACTCCAAAATGTCACAATAGCGACCTTCTTGTAGGTATTTA
>CBVK0100364510.1:0-12816 GCA_900067695.1 Picea abies
ATTTTCTAGATCGTCATATGATTGTATAGAACCTACTAGGAGTCCTCTAAACCAAGTTCTTACCTGTCCTTCAAAAGTCTGTACTAACAGTATTGAGTACACATCCCCATGCTCAATGCCAATGATATCAACAAACAGATTGAAAAACATTATATGTTGTTTTGTTGTTAGATCTCCTTCTCCCATGAATTTGGGGAGGTTCTTCATGTAATTTTTGGGTAAATCACGCAGGCCAGCAGGAAGGACTAAGGGGGAATATCTAAAAGATACCTTTGCAAATGTATTAGGGGGTTGATCTTGTCTAGCAGTCCCTGTGCCTCCAACACCAAGAGCACCAACCCCTCCAGCACCAGCCATTGAAAGTCTAGGAGATGAAATTCGGGGACTAAAAAGGAGATTTTCAAAAGACTGAACCACTGATATTTCAACTGCTTCAGGAGGTTGTGAATGAAATTCAGGAAAAATATCATGAGAATGCGGAAGGTCTAGATGAGGAGGAAAAGGAAAACTTGAGCTCGGCTCCTCAGGTTTACCTGATGTATAGATAGGAGAAGCAATAGGGGAGGAATCTGGGTATAGAAAATAATCTTCAAAATTTCGGGAAACATAAATTTTTACTTCGGAAAAGGCAAGAATTGACTGAGTATTGATGATAGTGGGGACCGAAATGGATCCTTTTTTCTCACTGGTAAAATTATCTATCAAAGAAATAGGGATGGTCTGGTCAATCTCAAACTTTACTTAAAAAACGATTGCCTCTAGAGTTTCAAGCTTAATCTGAGGTTTACTTGTTGATGCTTCTACAAAATCAAATTGTCTAAAACTTTCTTTAGGGGTTAGTTCTCCAGTGGGAATTTTAACACCAACTTGCATAATTCAAGGTTGATGAACCTTACCTACCAATGCAAAAGTTTGTCTAAGATATCCCTTTGGTTTTAACAACTTTTCAAGATCCGAAACGGACGTAGTTTACTTTTCATCTAGGTTTTTCCTGATATTCTTTCGACCGAATGCCAGTTTTGTCTACGGTGGAGTCTCTAGGTGAAATATGAAGTAATCCTTATTCACGTATTCAATCTTTGTTCACCATCAAATACCAAAATCTACCTTGTCGATCTCCCAGGGAAAATTGATTTTGTTTCTCTGTCCCCGACAACAGTGCCAAAAAGATGTTGTTCTTGAGATTGATTCTGAGGCTCAAAGAATAATGTTAGGCATCAAAGGTTTTAAATGAAATATTTTTATGAGTGCCTTTTCTACCTTTAGTTTTTTAAGAAATGATCTTTAAATGAAATTAATAATAAGACAGTACATAGGTTGTATCTTGTTATCTCAGTCGCAATTATAATGTCAAATGATGCAAAAATATTTACAAAACTGTTAAACAAAGTTAGGTATGAATTACAGATAAGTCTCACCTTATTTACAGTAAAATAAAAGTATAATATGCACCCTTGAACACGATATAAAATGCAATAATTCACACAAATCACAAGTCTTTTTTTACTCACAATAATAACAGAGGAAAAATTGTTTACTAAATGAACTCCTAGTATAATATGATTGCAGTAGATGTAATACTAATTGCAATCAATCACTCTTCAAGAATTATAGAAAGAAATTCAGATAAATGGAAACACATAGGGGACACATAACTCAAATTGAACGAAACTTAGAATCTCTATCTGCACTTGTATTAATACTCAAAAAGGAGTTTCTCTATTACATTCAACAAGAATCAACCCTGAATAGATCTTAAATCTATGTATTTATACCAAATCTATCACAACTAAAACCATTGGACCTCTTACAATATTTAACTAAAATTAGAATACATCTGAATAAAATAACAACGTGTAAATATCGATGAGTTTCATTGGTTCTTTCCTCTGTCTCTTCGTCTGCTAGTATAAGCGCTCATTTTCCTTTAGTCTTTGAGCTAGATACACATGTCCAGTAGGGTTACCAAAATCATTGACTTACTGTCTTGGCCATTTGATCTCGTTGCCATTTTTCCCTTTGGGTTTGTTCAGTGGGGCAAGGAATTGCAATTGAAGACATAGGGGGAATATTATATGAATAGCTCAGTGTTGGCTCGTCAAGGGATGGATAACGACTACATGGAAGAGTAATTGTCCATGAAATAATGATGAGGGAACAAGTGTCTGATGATGAGGTGGGATGAGTGGAGGCTAGAATGCTAGAATGTGGGTGGTAGGGATAGACGAGGTAAGTGACTGTTGGAGGGTTAAAGGTAGAGAGGGTGGAGGGGGTGGACATTGTGCATGTTTTCTAATTTGCTTCCAGCTACACTTTCTTTTAATAGTTCAATGCATTGGGTGCATCTATCCATCAATGCTATCACTAACCTTGAAGGCTCAATCCATTCATTTACTTCGAAGGAAAACAATTTATTCTATATTTGGGGCATCTTTTCCTGGATCTTGTTCACTTCTTGGACTGTGGATTGAAAAACGAACTTGGATTAACCAACCACTAATTGATTTTAAGAATATCAATCTGGATCGTCTCTTGGATGGCTACCTAATTAGCTTCCTTTTTCTTTCTGGAGCTTTGTTGGTTCATTTCTATCTCAATTTTCCCCAGGGCATCTGAGATATTATTCCCCTCAAACTCAATCAATTTTTTGTTTAATGATGACAATGCCTCTATACAAGCCTCTTTCACCTCTCTGGAAATTTTCTTTCCTTCTTCCAGATTTGTTTCCCAAACTTTTAGGGCCATTTCGCCTCTTACTTGTTCAGGATGAGATAGAATAGGAAAAACGAGGGCATTATCTCTCTACATCCATATGAGAACTTATTGAAATTTAGACCGGGTTGTGGAGACCTCTTTTTCCTTGACATAGATATCCTTTAGGGAAAGGTATACTACCTGATAGCATTTATGGATGGCATCTACTTTTAGATAAAGTTCTTGTTGGGAAAATTCTAGCCTCTCATTGATTTCTGATGCTTGAGTTTTGAAGGCCGAAATATCTATCATTATGTCCTTTGTTAGGGTCAATATTTCCCGCAGTTGATTTATTAACTCATCACGCTGAGTGACCAGATCTTGGTTGGTTTGTGAACTATGGTGGAGCATCTCAAGGTTATCCTGTATCTGTTTAATTTGTTGCCGATCACTAGCCCTAATTTTCTCAAAATCTTGGTTCATCCTACTTTTGATAGTCTACTTTGTAGTATATATATAATTTTGTAAGTGTTTCACCAAGAGGCACTTCTGTCTCAGTTGTTCAGTCAAATTGTCCACTGGCCATTGATTGGCAGTGGAAAAAGCACCTAACAAACCTGCAACTTCTTTTGGTTTACCTGATGTATAGATAGGAGAAGCAATAGGGGAGGAATCTGGGTATAGAAAATAATCTTCAGAGTTTTGGGAAACATAAATTTTTACTTCGGAAAAGGAAAGAATTGACTGAGTATTGATGATAGTGGGGACTGAAATGGATCCTTTTTTCTCACTGGTAAAATTATCTATCAAATAAATAGGGATGGTCTAGTCAATCTCAAACTTTACTTTAGAAATGATTACCTCTGGAGTTTCAAGCTTAATCTCAGGTTTACTTGTTGATGCTTCTACAGAATCAACTTGTCTAAAAATTTCTTTAAGGGTTAGTTCTCCAGTGGGAATTTTAACACCAACTTGTGTAATTCAAGGTTGATGAACCTTACCTACCGATGCAAAAGTTTGTCTAAGATATCCCTTTGGTTTTAACAACTTTTCAAGATCCGAAACGGGCATAGTTTACTTTTTGTCTGGGTTTTTCTTGGTATTCTTTCGACTGAATGCCAGTTTTGTCTATGGTGGAGTCTCCAGGTGAAATATGAAGTAAGCCTTATTCATGTATTCAATATTTTTTCACCATCAAATATCAAAATCTACCTTGTAGATCTCCCAGGGAAAATTGATTTCGTTTCTCTATCCCCGACAATAGTGCCAAAAAGATGTTGTTCCTGAGATTGATTATGAGGCTCAAAGAATAATGTTAGGCATCAAAGGTTTTAAATGAAATATTTTTATGAGTGCCTTTTCTACCTTTAGTTTTTTAAGAAATGGTCTTTAAATGAAATTAATAATAAGACAATACATAGGTTGTATCTTGTTGTCTGAGTTGCAATTATAATGTCAAATGATGCAAAAATATTTACAAAAATGTTAAACAAAGTCAGGTATGAATTACAGATAAGTCTCACATTGTTTGCAGTAAAATAAAAGTAGAAGACGCACCCTTGAACACGATATAAAATGCAGTAATTCACACAAATCACAGGTCTTTTTTTACTCACAGTAATAACAGAGGAAAAATTGTTTACCGAATGAACTCCTGGTATAATATGATTGTAGTAGATGTAATACTAAATTGCAATCAATCACTCTTCAAGAATTACAGAAAGAAATTTAGAGAAATGGAAACACATAGGGGACACATAACTCAAATTGAACGAAACTTAGAATCTCTATCTACACTTGTATTAATACTCAAAAAGGAGTTTCTCTATTACATTCAACAAGAATCAACCCTGAATAGATCTTAAATCTATGTATTTATACCAAATTTGTCACAACTAAAACAGTTGGACCTCTTACAATATTTAACTAAAATTAGAATACATCTAAATAAAATAACAACATGTAAATATCGATGAGTTTCGTTGGCGCTTTCCTCTGTCTCTTCGTCTACTGGTATAAGCGCTCATTTTCCTTTAGTCTTTGAGCTAGATACACATGTCCAGTAGGGTTACCAAAATCATTGGCTTACTGTCTTGGCCATTTGATCTTGTTGCCATTTTCCCCTTTGGGTTTGTTCAGTGGGGCAAGGAATTGCAATTGAAGACATATGGAAAATATTATATGAATAGCTCAGTGTTGGCTCATTAAGGGATGGATAATGACTACAGGGAAGAGTAATTTTCCATGAAATAATGATCAGGGAACAAGTGTCTGATGATGAGGTGGGATGAGTGGAGGCTAGAATGTGAGTGGTAGGGATAGACGAGGTAAGTGACTATTGGAGGGTTAAAGGTAGAGAGTGGTAGGGATAGACGAGGTAAGTGACTATTGGAGGGTTAAAGGTAGAGAGGGTGGAGGGGGTCGACATTGTGCATGTTTTCTAATTTGCTTCCAGCTACGCTTTCTTTTACTAGTTCAATGCATTGGGTGCATATATCCATCAATGCCATCACGAACCTTGAAGGATCAATCCATTCATTTACTTCGAAGGAAAACAATTTATTCTATATTTGGGGTATCTTTTCCTGGATCTTGTTCACTTCTTGGACTATGGATTGAAACAACGAACTTGGATTAACCAACCACTAATTGATTTTAAGAATATCAATCTAGATAATCTCTTGGATGGCTACCTAATTAGCTTCCTTTTTCTTTCTGGAGCTTTGCTGGTTCATTTCTATCTCAATTTTCCCCGGGGCCTCTGAGATATTATTCCCCTCAAACTCAATCAATTTTTTGTTTAATGATGACAATGCCTCTATACAAGCCTCTTTCACCTCTCTGGAAAGTTTCTTTCCTTCTTCCAGATTTGTTTCCCAAACTTTTAGGGCCATTTCGCCTCTTAATTGTTCAGAATGAGATAGAATAGGAAAAATGGGGGCATTATCTCTCTACATCCATATGAGAACTTATTGAAACTTAGACTGGGTTATGGAGACCTCTTTTTCCTTGACATAGATATCCTTTAGGGAAAGGTATACTACCTGATAGCATTTATGGATGGCATCTACTTTTAGATAAAGTTCTTGTTGGGAAAATTCCATCCTCTCATTGATTTCTGATGCTTGAGTTTTGAAGGCCGAAATATTTATCGTTGTGTCCTTTGTTAGGGTCAATCTTGCCCGCATTTTATTTATTAACTCATCACACTGAGTGACCAGATCTTGGTTGGTTTGTGAACTCTGGTGGAGCAGCTCAAGGTTATCCTGTATCTGTTTAATTTGCTACCGATCACTAGCCCTAATTTTCTCAAAATCTTGGTTCATCCTGCTTTTGATAGTCTACTCTGTAGTATATATCTAATTGTGTAAGTGTTTCACCAAGAGGCACTTTTGTCTCAGTTGTTTAGTCAAATTTCCCACTGGCCATTGATGGGAGTGGAAAAAGCACCTAACAAACCTGCAACTTCTTTTGCAAACTATGGACCATCATGGTCATTCCCGTTATAAACTAGTCCTTTTCTTTTAGTGAATACATTATCTTTGTGGTGATATTTTCTTTTCACGATAGCCTTTTGTTTCTTGCTGAAAACGAAATATGAGGGAGGGATCTCTTCAAGAAAGATAGGAGTAAGATCACCTAGGAAAGTGAGTTCAGAATTAGGATTTCCGAAGCTGGTTTGTAGAGGGGTTAATGATGCGATGGGAGAAGCAACTTAGGTGGAATGTTGTTTTCCAGTTGTATTTGGGGTGCCAACATAAGTTGTTGGTGTTGAATGAGGGACAATTTGTCTCGGATTCATGAAGGCTTTGAAGCGTGCTGCCACCTGTGGATCATTCATTCTTGACAGTGACGTTGTTATCTTCTAAAATAATACCTCTAGTATTGTTGGGACCTCTTCATATTTGTGTTTGGTGGAGGAACTTGGCTCAGATCCTATAGGCCTAGCTTCCTATGAAGGAGGCATGGCTATTAACTCTCCCTCCAGTATCTTTGATAAATTGTTCCGCCTGTGTTTCTAAAAGCTGAGGAAACCAGTTTGTTGGTCCGGGGGTAGGGTTTGTAATATGCTTTGGACTTCCTCATAAGATTTAACTCCCCTGAACATTTTGTTATAAGGGGAATTCTCATGTATGTATTGCTTCATGTTAAACTGAGCCATATGGTTTTCCACTATATTATGTGGATCATGCTTCTTGAATTCGATGTCAACTAATTTGACATCCTCTAGGGTAGCTACCTCGACTTTGGAGTGACTAAAACCTAACAATGTGAACATGCCAACTTGAATGGGGAAAGTCGGACAAACCTTTTTCTAAGCTGCTTTCATCTCCTTGTTGATACCTCTTGCCACTATTTGGTACGCCACTTCTTTGCACACTATCCTGTCGGGTAAAAGATGTGGGAGAGCATGAGGAGGAACTGAACAACCAAATACTTTGGCATAGGAGAAATTATCCTCAATGAACCAATCTGCAAGATTTCCTAGGTTCCCCATAATCCTCTCTGAAATCCGGGGAGGTGGGTGACCATAAATGGCTATGTTAAAAGGTACTACGACATTTTGATGGATTTCATAAAATAAATCCTCAGATTTCTCCTCCCATAACTTCGAGTGATAAAAATAAATAAGTTCAGAATTGGTCGGGGTCCAACTCCAATTCATCAGGGGAAAAGGGGTCATGAAACAAATGGCATCCATAACATATGTCGGCATGTAAAATGGGGTAGGCTTCCCTTATGATTTTGTTGATTTATAATCAACGATTTCCTTGGCCAAATTATTCAACAACATTTTGGCCCAATTGAAAGTGTAACCCTCAGAAACCTCATACATGATGGCCACCCACTCAACCGATAAATGTGTAGGGATCTTCCTCCCGAACAAGAGATAGAGAATCATGGCTACATACATCATATGAGTGTCTAAAGATGTTGTGGAATACGTACCATGAGCGTCAGATCTGAATTTCTTGGGATGCCCCCACCAGGTTTTGATTATATTATGGTCGCTCCTGGCATATTGGGTGCATTCTTTCCTCTCAAACTCTAGTAGGAATGCGACATTGTAAGTGTATTTAGGAGTAGGGTAATGTTTGTACATTACTTGTAGGTGTTATGGTCGAAAAGAACCAATGACGACCTGTTGATGGTTGACGATGCTCCTGGTCTGGATGTCAACATGTTCCAAGGCCCAGCTTATCATATCGTTGTAAGGCATGAATATCAGTCGTGTAACTATCTTATGTAGCTCCAACTGTGCTACATGTCTAATATTGGTAGGATAAGAGTTTTCGTCTTCTTCAGCATATTCTTATGGATAGTTGATGATTTCATGCTCTAATACATCGAAGACCTACATCCAAGTTTTAATGGTGTCCGTGACTCGCGGAGTTGTATCTGATAGAACGTTTGGATTCAGGTTTGAATCCTCACCCGTTGCAACAAGATTATTTTCCATTTTTTGTGGTACCATAATCTTTAAGGAAACATAATAAGATTACCTTTTATAGGATAATTCTATGAGTTCTTCACTGGATAAAAACTGCTAATTTCGAATGGTAAAAATGACTTTGAAATTCAAAGTGCTTTTATTCAAAAAAAGTTTATTGATCTTCGTATATCCTTACTGACGAAGAATTTGTTAACGTTAATGGAATTGACTAACTGGTGATTTTCAATCCCTATTTGAAATCATTATCCTTAATCGATCATAAATTCCATCAATACTTTGATGGTTCGTGTTCAGGAGTTTTGGATGTGACAGGGTGGAAACCTCCCGAATTTTGAATCCATGGAAGAGTGAATCTATGAATAATCGCTTTTAAATCTTAATTAATCATGTTTAACTTTAAGTATTTTGGAAGTTCAGACTTCGTAGGTTTTGAATACAACAGAAGGGAAACTTTTTGAAATCTGAAATTGCAAAGTAATTAATTAACTCTTAATCGCGATTAACTTCCATTATTAAATGTTTTATTAACTCCTTTTTACTCTTTGAAATGTCCAATACTTCGGAATTTTGAAACTTTGGTGATTTGTGAACTCACTCTTTGTTAAACTCCCAAAGGGCCATCTCTCAGAGTGACGTGGCAGAGATGTCATCATTCTGGATGACATGTCAAGAAAAGAGAGGTGCCACGTGTCACTTGAAAATGTGTGAATTGTCCAACAGAAATGTCAAAAATAAATGCCACATGTCAGCCCATGAAATATTTAAAAGACATGTGTCCTATGACTCGTGTTCGTGATTTCTTTAGGATTTATTGCGCACTATTATCTTCGGGTTTCAGAGCTTCGGGGTTTTTATTATTTAGAATTGTTGGAACATCCGAAGCACGGAGTTCCAAAGTGACCATTAGAGACTTACTCTTTAAAAATTAGGTGACTCCAAAACTTTGGAGATCATTAGGATCGTTCGATTAAATTATGGAAACTCATCGACGATAGATATTGTAAGCGCTTTATTGCTAAATAACAAGCAATGAATGATTTAAAATTAATAGGAAATTTTCTAAGCTTTTTCTCTTTTTGGGTAAAATTTTATTTCTAAGCAGTGAAAAATACAAAGCTCAAAAGTTGAAAATTGTGTGTGTTCCAACAACACCAATACTTGTCTTATGCTTGGGCAGATCAACAAGATCCCATGTTTTGTTCTTCTCAATAGAGTCAATTTCTTGGTTCATGCCTTGAACCTAATGTGACTCTTTAGCTGCCTCTTTAAAAGATGTAGGTTGACATGAAATTAATGAAAAAATATTATGTTGATCAATATCATCCAACTATTGATGGATATCTCTCAAGATTAGAGTTTGTTGATTTTGAATTTTAGAGGATGAATTTCTACTTGAAGAAGAATTGTCTTGATAAATTTCAGGCTATCCTTGTACCTGGAAGGACATGTTGATGTGTTTGTTGTCTTGAATTTTCAGTGTTTTAAGGAAATGGCAGCAATGGATTTTTAATGTCCATAGGGTGATTTTCAGAGTCACTCTAGAACTGATTTTCATGAAATTTGACATCTCTGCTGAGAATGAGTTTCTTTGAAATCAGATTGTAGAGTTTGTAGGCTTTGGATGTCTCATTGTAGCCAACAATAATGCATTTATCACTCCAATCATCAAGTTTGTTCCTCAATTCGGAAGGTATTTGAGTGAATGCAATGCATCCAAAGGTCCTAAGATGAGCAACATTCAGTTTTGTCCCCCCTCCATTCTTCTTGAGGGACCTTTATCATGACATTGGTGGTTGGGGATCTATTCAGGGGATAAACTGAACATGCTACATCTTTATCCCAAAATAGATTTGACATACATTTCTGTCTGAGAAGTGTCCTTTCCATTTTCATTATAATTTGGTTTTCCTCTTATCCACTCCATTTTGTTGTGGAGTATACCTGGTTGTGTTTTGCATGATAATGCCTTGTGATTTGCAGAAATTTGCAAATTTTGTTGAACAGTATTCTCCTCCTCCATATGACCTGAGAACCTTCAGTTATTTCCCACTCTATTTTTTAGCTTCAGCCTTGCACTCCTTGAACTTTTCAAAGGTTTCAAACTTGTGTCTGAGGAAATAGATCCATATTTTCCTGCTAAATTCATCAATAAATGTTAGAAAATAAAAGCTACCACCTATTGACTTTGTTTGCATTGGTCCACATAGGTTAGTGTGAACCATCTCTAAGTGTTTTTTGGCTTGAGTTGAGGACCGTGGAAATCTTGTTCTCTTATGTTTTCCAAGAATGAAAGACTCACACGAGGGATTTTTCTCTTTGAATATAGGTAGACCTTTGACCATGGAGTGCTTTTGCAGAAGGATTAGACTCTGAAAGGGAAGATGTCCAAATCTTACATGCCAAATCATAGTTTCATTGAGGGTGGATGCACTTTGTGCATAAGATTGGGTCATATTTGCAGTTCTAAGGGTCAGGGGAAGCATTATATTCCTAGTCATGTGGATTTCATAAATCAATTTTCTGCTAGGAGGTTTGTCATATATCCTACATCATGCTTCTTCAAAAAATACCTTATATCCATTTTCAACTAGTTGTCCTACACTTAACAGATTGTGTTTCAGATCGGGAACGTGATAGACATGATTTATGTCTTTCTTTACATATTGTTTAGAGAGAATAGGTACAGTTCCTTTGCCTTGAACTTTGACTAAAGAGTCATCTCCAAGCAAGGATGATTTTAAGGATGAAAATTTATATTAAAATGTAGAAACATGGGCTAATCTTAGTAGTCCTTAATATCCAAAATGTAAAATGATTGGCTATATTTTTGTAAAAATATTCAAAATTTTAAGGACTTTATATAGTTTCTATAAATTTTTGGCTATTTTTAACGTAAAATAATTTTATTCCATGGAATTTGGGCTAATCTTTTTTAGAAAAAATGGAATTAGGTGAATCTTTTTTTGGGTAAAACCATGGAAAATTAGTCCATTTGCGAACTTTAGCCCATAAAATCATCTATGTATATATCATATGAAATAAAAGAATCAATGCAAGAAATTAAATATTTGTTACATGTCATGTGATTGTTGCATCCACTGTCCAACAACAAGAGGTCCTTGGGTTGTTCTTCAATTTTGTGACATGAGAGAAACATCCCATCTGAGGTGTTTCCTTCATGATTTGAGACATGTGCTCTTCCTGAGTGTTGATCTACTTGCTTCTTCTTGCATTCAGATTCATAGTGCCCATACTTTTTGCAGTAATAGCATTGTATGCTTTCTTTGTCATTGGATCTCTTCCCTCTGACTCTTTGAGGCTAGAAATTCTTATTCTAATTTTGATGTGTTGGACCTTCACCTAAGTGATGGTTTCTTGGACAGATCCCTCTTCCTCTGTGACCTTTGCCTTTGCCTCTCCCTCTTCTGAAAGAGAATTGAGTCTTGAAGGCATTGACTATTGACTCATTTTCTAGATGCAGTCTAGTCTCATGTGACAAGAGATAACCCATGAGTTCATCTGTTAAAAAATTTGATAGCTCCTTGGATTCAAGGATGGCTATAACAACCATCTCAAATTTCTTTGGAAGACTTTTGAGGACTTTCTCAACAATCCTTTGATCAAGGATGGCTTCACCAGTCAATCTGATCTGGTTTACAATTCCGATGACTATGGTCATAAATTGATCAACATTTTAAGACTCTATTATTTTTAAATTCTCAAAATGTGTCCTCAAGGTCTGCATCTTAACTGTTTTGACCTTGTCATTTCCATGGTAATTTGTATTGAGAATGTCCCGGGCCTATTTTTAGGTAACAACACCTATGATTTTTTAGAAAATTGGGTCATCCACTGAGTTTTGAATCCATAATTTGGACTTATTCTCTCTTTTCCTATGTTCCGCCTGAGCAGTTCTCTCTTGATTGTTCATAGCTGTTAGATTTCTTGGATATAGTTCCACATAGACAAGATACACTGGATTCCAACAATCCTATGCTTGTAAGAAGGATCTCATTCTGAGAGACCAAAATTCATAGTTCTTTCCAAGAAGAATNNNTCTTTCCAAGAAGAATTGGCCCTTGTGTTGGTCCTAAACGGTTAGAGGTGACCATTTTTGTAAAAAAAAATTAGAACTGAAAACAAGTTGTTAGTAGTGTTCATGATTTTTCTCAGGGATAAAGACATACCTCTAATATTTCTTGATGTAAGAAAACATGTCCTCTTCTTGTTTCCTGCACATAAAACTATGTCCTCGAGGGTCCAAACACACCAGTCATAGCTCCAACCTGTGTTCTTTATCGACTGTATCCCTTTAATGGTGAAAATCAGGCGCTCTAGGGATTCTTTTTAACAAAAAAAAATTAACGTTAAAACCTCATATGATCAAGGGAGAGAACCAGGTGCTCTAGGGCTCCAGGCTCCAGGCATTTCAATATGTTAAGACCTCGCTTCCTCCGAACAGTCGAATGGGTGAAGTCCTAAACAAGAGCAAATATCAATGACCCTCGTTGAGCTAAGATCAAAGACCCACAATTACTTCGATACATCGAGCTTCAGAGCCTTCCTCTGCTCTAATTCACAATACACAAGTCCAACGACCCTTAGACTTCGACAATTAAATGACAAATATCTTCTCTGGAACTCCGGCCTTCGGGAGTTTTCTTCCT
>CBVK0100364512.1:0-10126 GCA_900067695.1 Picea abies
ATGATGACACTTGCGACACTATCGAAGTGAGTAATTTTGAGGTGTAATGGGTAGTGGACAGATTTTCGAAGATGGAACACTTTATCTTGTGCCAGAAGACTAGTGATGCAACACATGTTGCAAACTTGTTTTTCAAAGAGATTGTGAGACTCCATGGATTGCCAGGAGTATAGTTTCGTACAAGGATACCAAATTTGTTGGTCATTTCTGGAGAACGTTGTGGAAAAATTTGGGGACAGATCTATCTTTTAGTTTTTCATATCATCCACAAACAGATGGACAAACCGAAGTGGTGAATATAAGCCTAGGAGATTTGCTGAGAAGTTTGGTCACTGAACACCATAGTCAGTGGGATCAAATTCTATCACAAGCTGAGTTTTCATATAATGACTCAATGAACAGGAGAACTGGGAAAATTCCATTTCAAATCATGTATGGAATGAATCTGAGAGGAGTTTTAGAGTTAAGATATCTGAAGCAAAGTGAATTTAGAAGCGTCGGAGTTGAAAAGTTTGCTGCAGAAATGCAGGAACTTCACAATCAAATCAAGGAGCAGTTGAAGAAGACCAACTGCAAATACAAGCGCAGAGCTAATCAACACAGGAGAAATATTGAATTTGAAGTTGGAGATCAAGTTCCAACACACCTAAGGAAGGAAATATTCCCAAGAGGAACTTATAACAAGATGAAGTTGAAAAAGATAGGTCCATGTAAAATCCTGAGAAGATTCGGCGAGAATGCTTATGAGTTAGAGCTGCCAAAAGATGTGGGTATATCACCCATATTCAACATTGCAAACCTGTATCTTTACAGGGAAGATGGAGCTGAAAGAGTTGAAGATCAAGGAAAAATCTAGTGGGAGAAAAAGATGCATGTAGCAGAAAATCCACAGTTGGAAAAGATTATGGACCAGCGAGTTGGTAAGAAGACCAAAAGGAAGACGTATTTTGAATACTTGGTAAAATGGAAAGGACGACCAGTAGAAGATGCCAACTAGGTTAATAAAGAAGAGATCTATAAGCATGGAAGATCGGTGCAGGAGCTCATGGATAGGAGTCCATGAATTTTTCAACCAAGGTAGTATGATGCAAGAGCATCGCCAACAAAGAATAAGCGTGGAGGACAGCTGGGTGCACTAGCACACATTTTGAAATATTTTGAATTTCAAACTGATCAATGTATTAATGTAATATCTGACAGAATTTTTTGAGTTATGAATGTCCTTAAATGTTTGAAGGCTGAGCCATCACGAAAGGTGATGGGGGAATGCATTTTGATTTATGGATCAGATCTCAGTACAGATTGTGAGTTGTGCTCTTATCTTTCTGACGCAGTATTTATTGTAATAGGTGTTGAGTAGTTGATAGTTTTTAATTGCATTTAAAGTGGCATAGAGTAGTTAGAGGGAATGCTCGAAGAGCACATCTTTTGTATAAATATTTGTAATATTACCTAGGAAGGGTTGTTGTCGATTGTTGATAGCTAGTTGTTGTTGTTATTAGTATGGATATTTGTTGTTGCGGATAGAGAAGAGCCGAGCAATAGTTGAACCTATATGATATAGGTTGAGGAGTAGTGAATAACAGTGTATGTATGTAAATTTCAGTTGGATGAATATAATAGAGAAACATTGTCCCAAATGTGCATGGTTGTGTTTCTATCTGAATGAACGGTGGAGTTCCTAATATTTTTCAATTCTCTGTTATTTATGTTCTTGAACCTATGACTACATTTTCTTTGTTAAATGTATGAATCATTTTGAGGAGTAGAGAAGTTCCAATGAGTCCTCTTGATTGACCGAGTGAAAGGTGTGCATAGCTTCTGCAAGGAGTGTGTGACCGAGTCTGTTTTGACTCAAAAGCTCAGAAGAGATAGCAAAACTTATTTTTCTTCAAGGAGTGCATCGATAGTCGCAAAGAGTGAGAAATCGTTCACAAAGGGGTGATTGTGAATGAAATTCTATTTCAAAGTGTGCACAGACCAGAAATCCAACTAAGGGTCGAAGAGATTGTTCAAGGGAACAAATCGAAGAAGAAAATATCAAGAGGGAGAGCAACAAAAATCTTCGAGGAGAGGAATCCTTGAATTTCTTGTAGAAACTAGTGAGCGTCAGATTCATTCTCAGAGGGAAGCGAATGACTCCAGATAGTTAGATCTATGAAAGTTACAAGGAGGAGAACCAGGAAGTATTTTCATACTTCATAAGTTTGTCAAGTTGGAAACTTCATGGAGATAGATTGCGAAGTCCGAAGTCGTGACTAAATCTCGACCATTGATCGCAGGAGAACACGTGGCAACGAGATTCAAGAGTTTGGAAATCTATAGATTGGAGGTTGTGAGTGAAAGGCCTAGAGTTTCGTGATTCATGAAACCCAAACCATTGTGTGGCTGACGGATCTGAGGAGATGTGTGGCAAGAGTTCAGAGACTCGGAGTTGAACTCTTCGAGAAGGAGTGAATAAAAGGATTCAGGACATCCCTGAAGTCTGAATCGCGAAGGGGGTGGACTCACAGTCATAGCCATGGTCACTTGCGGAAGAGATTGTGTGTGTGGGTAAGGTAATTTCAGGTACCTAAAGGACCCAAGGAGTCACTCCGACTCAGTACCTTAATGATCCAAGATCGAGAGGTCGCACCAATTTCTCTCAATATTCTTGTTTTCTGCTTCATTAAATTTGCTATAGTGGGATCTGAGTCATTACTAGACAAAGAATAAGAACTATGTTATGTTTGTTCTCCTTGGCCTTGTACTTGCAATCTTAGAATTCTTGGTGGAGAAGATTGTTTTCTTGTAGTTTCCACCTGGTTATCTTCCTATATAGAAGGAATTTGATCTACAATCATTTCATTTGTTTGGTTATCCCAAGATTTATCTTCTTGGAATTTCACATCTCTTCTTATCTTCTTGGAATTTCACATCTCTTCTTACTATCAACTTCTTAGTAATAATATTGTACTACCTATATTCTTTAGAATTCTCACTATATCCAACAAATATACATTTTTCACTTCTATCATCAATATTTGTCCTTATCTCTTCAGGAACATGAGCATAAGCCACACAACCAAAAATTTTAAAATGAGAAACACTAGATTTCATACCACTCCAAGCTTCTTGAGGGACTTGATTTTTCACACTATTGGTTGGTGACAAATTCGAAATATAAATTGAGCATGCCATTGCTTCACCCTCATATTCATTTGACAAATTTTTGGCCTTCAATATACTTTTGTCTATATTCATTATTGTTTGATTCTTCCTTTCAACTACTCCATTCGACTGTGGAGTGTATCTTGTGGTAAACTGTCTCTTGATCCCATGTTGCCTACAATATGAAATAAATTATTTGGAATCATACTCACCTCCTTGATCTGATCTGAGTACTTTGATGTACTTCCCACTATGTTTCTCTGCCATAGATTTAAATTCTCTGAATTTTTCAAATGTCTCTTATTTGTGCTTGAGAAAATATACCCATGTGTTTCTGCTAAAATCATCAATGAATGTTAGAAAATAAAAATTGCCTCCTATTCACTGAGTTTTCATTGGACCACAAAGGTTTGTATGCACTAGCTCAAGGTGTTCTTTTTCTCTATACGAAGCATTGGGAAAACTATCCCTTTGGTGTTTGGTCAAAATACAACTCTCGCAAGAGTTTTTCTGTTCATTTATAATGGGAAAACCTTCGACCATAGACTTCTTTTGTAAAATACCGAGACTACTAAATGGTAAATGACCATACCTAAGATGCCACAACCAAGTATCATATGATCTTGATACATTTTTGGCATATGACTATGACAAATTTACATTTCTCTATATCAAAGTAAACATTTTCTTTTTGGTCATTTGTATTGTAGCTATGATTTTCTTACTTGGTGGTTTGTCCAAGATTGTACACTTGGAACCTTCAAAAATGACCTTATAACCATGTTCATTCATCCAGCCTACACTCATTAGATTATGTCTAAGACTAGGTACATAATAAAATCATGAATATCCTTCTTTTCATCTTTCTTGGTCAATACTGAAACTACACCCTTGCCTAAAAATTTCTTTTGAAAATCATCTCCCAATTTAATTTGAGATGTGACAGAGCTATCTAAACTAGAAAAAAAATCTTTGTTACTTATCATATGATTGTTGTAGCCACTTTCCAACAAATGGAGATCATGGCTATTGCTTTCTTCTTATGTAACTTGGCATGAGAAGAACATTGATTAAAATGTTCCTTCTTAAGTGTTGGTAACATTTTCTCTGCCCCTATTCAGATCTTATTTCTTCTTTCTACATTCACTTTCGTAGTGACCAAATTTCTTGCAATAGTAGCACTAGATCCTTGATTTGTCAGTCCATCTTAACTGATTGAAATTTTTTCCTCTCCCCCTTTGGTTCTGAGAGTATCTATGTGGTTGTTTTTATTCATCACTATGTTCTAAATGTTCTGAAGTTGACCTATATCCTGTTTGAGAGAGTCCTATGCCTCGTCTACCTATGCTTTTATTCTCTCAACCTCTACCTCTTGTTATGAATGCCTGAGACTGAAATGTGTTCTCCAATGATTCAGTATTTTGACTAAACCTATTCTCATGTGTTAACTGAGATCCCATGAGTTGTTCAACTATCAGTGTTGACAGGTCTTTCGGCTTTTCTATGGAAATCATGAACATATTAAACTTATTAGGAAGGATGCAGAGTACCTTCTCAATGACCTTAAGGAAGGCTAGTGACATGGGTCATAAAATGATCCACTAAATCTAAATCCTTCATATGAAGAGTCTTAAAAATATTCCTGAGTGTCTACAACTTTGCATTTTTGACTTATCTGTGCCCTGGTAGGTGATTTCGAGAGTATCCCATGCCTATTTGGCATGTTCTGCTATTGCGACCTTGGGGAAAATATATTCCTCTAATCCTTGTTGGATGATCCATAGGAATTTGTATTCCTTTTTCCTGAGTTACCTGAAAGCATTTTTCTGTGCATTTTTCATTTCTAGTAGATCACCTGGATCTAGTTCTACGAATACATTAACTATTGTTTCCCAACAATATTCATATTGAGGAAATTTTTCATTTTGATAGACCAAACATCATAATTTTTACCTATTAAAATTGGTCCTTGTTATAGTGTTGGATTGCTGCTAGATGCCATGAATCTCCTATTGACATCCAGCTCCCCCTTTCTAATGTAAATCTTGAATTTTTCTTTCCTTAAGAACAACCAAAAAAATTATCAGGGTCGCATCTTACCTCAGGCACGAAGGCGACCAAAACCCATAATTTTTTGTGCGTAAGTATTTGATGTGGTCGCTCCCTGGAACACTCTTTGGGGAAAACCTCCTTCTCTTGGTCTCTCTATGTACATTGGCAAGAGACAAATGCCTCCAATAATGTGAGTTTTTGAAGGGCTTTTCCTCAAAGTTTTTCACCAGAACGGCCTTAAACGCTCCTCTTCCTATTGTGGGTTGACCAAGCTCTAAATTTCTCTACAGTAACCTGCAAATTACTCTCCTATATTCGAAGAGTCTTAGTATTGCTATGATACCATGTTCAATTTCAAACAGAGGCAAGCATAGACACAACAACAATGGAACTCTTTATATCTTCTCCACATTCATATAAAAAACTAAATTCAAAATACATGAGACTAAATATTTCTCTAGAACACTCCATCCTTCACCTACCTAATAAATGCAAATTCAACTATCTCATTTAAGTGGATTTATGATGCGTATCAACTATCCAATGAAACTGCCTTCCTTCAAGTAGAATTTCATTTTCCCCACGTTTTTTGGTGTTTTTTCTGAATGAATTTATGAACCTTCTCAGGAACGTCACTCTTGAAAAACATATTGAGGACCTTCATCATTGTGGAAAGAAATATCCATCCTGCTGCTGAGTCTTTAAGACTCAGTCAGTAGGCTACCCAAACATGATGCCATGGTGCATGACCATCACGTCGCCACCCTAGAAGACCGTGCTCAGTTCGGAGAACTGGGCGAGTCGGGACTCAACCCAATCTCTGGGAGAGTCATTTCTGTTCCATTTCCATTATCTTCTACATCAAGAAGTCCATGGCCAACTCTATTTCCCAATGTAGCTTCATTCAATTTCACGATCAAGATATGGTGCTGGAATGAGAGCCGACAAACAGTCCTGTTGATTTGGTGAAGGGACAGACATTCATGGTCGATTGGTAGATTTGAATTTGAATTCTCACTCTCTCATGGTCAATTTTAATTTCAATTTGAGCGCACCCACCATTGTCGAAACATTCAGTAGTGAGCACCATTCTATTTATTCAAATCCATTCATTTGAATTGGAGCAAGAGTGACTCATGTCATTCCATTATTCTAGTTTTGAATCCTGAGAACGACTATTGTTTGAATTTGGGAATCACAATGCGATCGAACTATTGGACATCTTACAGGTCACAAATCCATTTTCAATCGTTTTCAGTGAGCCCCCTCTCTCATGGTAAAGAACTGATTGCGTTGAAAGCCATTCCTCCTTTTGGGTTTCTTCATGTTGGTACTATAACTAAAAAAATGTAATGCATTTAGATTTATTTGCTTCCAATATTATGTTTTGTTTTTCTAATGGGTGACATCGGTGGGTTTAGCTGTACACTGCATTTAGATTTATTTGTTTTCAATATTATTTTTTGTTTTTTTAATGGGTGACATCTGGTTTGGGTGTACATGTGATCACGAGTTCAGTGAAAAAAATGCAATGTGTTTAGATTTATTTGCTTCCAATATTATGTTTTGTTTTTCTAATGGGTGAGATCTAGTTTGGGTTTGGTTGTACAATGCATTTAGATTTATTTGCTTCCAATATTATGTTTTGTTTTTCTAATGGGTGAGATTTGGTTTGGGTTTGGCTGTACAAATGATCACGGGTTCATTGTTCATTGATGTGGTTATGAAGGAGTCGAAATTAAAAAACACATGTTTCTTTGTGGACATTGATTTCAATATTCAATTCGAGATTTTCTTTGATCATCAAGATAATGTGCAACGCAGCCAAGAGATCACTCAAGGAAAGAGGAGTGTACATTCTGCCATGGAGAAAATATTGTTGCAGACCAAATGGGTGAGTTCTTACAAGAGGACTATCAACCTAGGTTCTACTATCGCGCAAGGTAATGAGTAGCTCGAGTTTCATGATAGTTTATTAACCAGAGGGGAGAAGGAAAGATACCTAAATAAGATTTCATGGTTGTCCATGGCCTTGACATCACCGCAACATCCAGAGGAGGGAAACTGAAAACAAGACCATGTGCTAGTGCCAACTGGTGATAATCCACCATTCGGATCTTTGGGGTAGTGTAATTTATGTGTCCACTTTTATAACCCTGGTATAAGGGTTTTTTATTTTTCAGTCCTATCAAAATTTTTAAATGTCAGTCTTCCAAACTATTTCCTTCTTTAAGGAGAAATCTACAATGTGTGGAAATTTCCATAGCAATTAACCTAGTATTATCGATTCCATTCTGAGTACAGTGCTAGATAAATATTCATTTGATATGTGGCACTAAATATCTATTAGATGTGATTCATCACTTTCTTTATAGTTGCGGCCATTCAAAGAAAATATTGAATATTGGGCTTTGTTAGGCGTTTTTAAATTAAAGAATATTTGTTTGTTTCATTTTGAAATTTTGTTTTCTAATTGTTGCAAATAGATGCGTTCCTTTTTCAAAATATGGAGTTTGCCAAAAATTATGTGAAATTTTGTTTTCTAATTACTGCAAATAGATGCGTCCATTTTTCGGAATATGGAATTTGCCTTTATTTTCTAATTGCTTCTTATATGGAATTTGTCTTTGTTTTCTAATTACTTCGTCCATTTTTTAGAATATGTTGGAGTTGCCCAAAACTAAATGTGAAGTTATAAACTTCCAAAAAATTTTCGAGAGATTATGAAGATTTTTTATTTATGTTTAAATATTTAAACATAGATTTCTATATCATTTATATAGGAAATAAACTTCAGATTTATTAATTAGAGACGTACTTAGGGATTCCACATATATTTATAAAAATAAATATTTATTTATTAAAATAATTTTAAGAAGTAAGGTTTTCAAAGATTTATGTGATGTATTTTTATATTTGATTAATGAATTCATAAATTTTTATTTATTTTTTAATTGTGTATTTGATAATAATAGTGATAAAGGTAGATGTTATTATTTATAAATATCAATTTTAATTAATGGATTCATAAATTTTTATTTACTTTTTAATTATGTATTTGATAATAATAGTGATAAAGGTGGATGTTATTATTTATAAATATCAATTTTAATTTATTGAAGTTTTAAAAATATAAAAAATAATATGTTTGTTTTAATGTTTTGTTTTCATAATGGAATAAATTTCAAAAATGTTTTTGATTTTTCATAGTTTTTAAAAAATGGAAAGAAGTATTCTAATTCTTTTTTATTGGGATGAATTAATAAATTACTAAAATCATTATTATTATAAATATTTTAAAATTAAAATTTAACATAAATATAAATTATATATTTTAATATAATTCATTGTTATACTCTATTTTATTATTTTTTATGGTTAAATATTTTAAATATGATTTATTATACAATCATTTATTTAATTGTAGTTATTAAAAAATTGTTTATTTTAAAATATTAAACTTGATATAAAATTAGGATAGTTTATTTTATAGTTTTGTTATATATATGCTTTTAATTGGTGTATGAGACTTCCTTTGTGGGATAAAGGACCCCCTTCGCATATTGATTTGATTGCTAAAGTTTACAGAGGTGTATATACACTACCCTACCCCCTTTGTGGATTTGAACCTATGGTTTCTAGGGATGATTTTTTTTTTTTAATTTTCTATTTAGAATTGTATTAAATTTTTTTGCAGTGGCTTATCCCTGGGGGCAGCTCAATTTGCAAGTGTCGTGATATGAAGTGCTATGTTTGATGAGGTTATGAGTTCAAATTGGTCTGATTTACCCATGCTTGCGGAAGGGGAATATGTCTGATTTACCCATGCTTACGGAAGGGGAAGGAATCTCCTGAGTATAAACACCAATGGAATGGGGATTCAGATCTTGCATTGTGGAAGAATCACAACTGGATTTCCTAATTATTCGATGATCTACAAGGGAGCCTTCCCACTTGAAAGAATTACGTTGGTGTTTCCTATCCTTAATGTTCCCTTTAGGATAGTGCATTTCTATGTGCTATGTTTCAAAACATTATCTACATGGTACATAGATTATTTCATAGTCCAACTTTTTCCTCTAGGAGTAGCTTTTTCTATTCAAAATATTTTTTGTTAAAAACCATTAGCTAAAGTCCATTTCCACACAAATCCGAGAATATGAATAAATGGTATGAAATTCAATTTATTTGCTTACAAAAGGGAATTCACCTAAAAGAAATCCGATGGAATTAAGAGAGGGTTCACCCCAAAAATGCAAGGGTTGATTTTGGAGATGGACCCAAACGAGAACTAAAGAAAGAAAAGCAATTAAAGGATTGAAACAAGGAGACCAAGACATCATGCACAAACCTTTAAATTTATCTGTATATGTGCATATATGAAAGCCAACCATTTTCGTATATGTGCATATACGAAAGTGGTTAGCTTCCTTATATGTGCGTATATGGAAGTGGTCAATTTTCGTATATGTGTCGTATATGCACATATACGAAAGTTGACCATTTCTGTATATGTGCATATACAGAAGCTGACCACTTTCATATATTTGCATATACAAAAGTGGTCATCTTCTGTATATGCGCATATACAAAAGTGGTCAAATTTCGTATATATGCCTATACAGAAGGTAATCATTTTCGTATATGTGCTTATATAAAAGTGGTCGACTTTTGTATATGTGCATATACAGAAATGGTTTTCTTCTGTATATGCGCATATATATGGAAATGGTCGACTTCTGTATATGTGCGTATACGGAAATGGTCGGCTTCTGTATATGCGCATATATGAATGTGGTCAATTTTTGTATATTTGCATATACGAAAGCCAACCATTTTTTGTATATGCGCATATACGGAAGTGATCAACTTTTGTATATGCGCATATACAGAAGTGGTCAACTTTCGTATATGTGTCGTATAT
>CBVK0100364514.1:0-12809 GCA_900067695.1 Picea abies
TTCGAGGTCGACCACAAGGGGTACTACTCCATGTGACGCAGCAGCGTCGCGGATAGTAGAAGCAGAGGCACCGATTGCACAAGAGGGTGACTCATTGGCTTTAGTCCCAGCTGGGAGAGATGTGTCGGCTTCAGAAGCCTGTTCGGAGGCCATTCCACAGTTTTTTCTCGACAACCTTTTGGGTATGCATCCTACTATTTCCCAACCAATAAATGGTTTTTTTTAAGATTTTAGTTTTACATGTTTGGAAAATGGTCATTCCCCTCAAAAATTTCCCTCCTCAATCATTTCAACCTTAATCCCTCCTCTCAAGCCCCCGATTTCGCCTTCCCAGTCTGCGCCCAACACTACCTTCAAATCGGGCTCCCCACCTGGATCCCCAATCTTATGGCCACCTAAGGATTCATCTTCTGAGGAATCTGAGGATTCATTCATTCGATATCAACTTCGTAACAGAATAATCTCCATTCCCAACTCAAATCACAGAGGACTGGGTCCAAATCCGAAGATTCGGAAAACAACAAAGGAACGAGGTAGAAACTCCCATATCTACATGCACAATCCCGAGCACTGGTCGACATTGCCTCTAAGCAACAAAATTCAATTGTTGGGGTGCTTAGAACAGCGAAAACCCAGGCAGGGGTTCCCCCATGAAACTTCTCACTTTCAATTGCAGGGGTTTGGCGAGTTCCCCAAAAAAATCTACACTAAAGAGGTTAGTTTTGTCATACCAACCAGATTTTGTTCTTTTACAAGAAACTCTAGCAAACGAAGGCATGGCTACCAAAATTATTTCCACCCACTTCCCAGGCTGGTCTTTTCTGGGTCTAGATTCCAAAGGTAGGTCGGGTGGCTTAGTCATTAGATGGAGAGCTCGAAGCATCAAACTTTTAAACTCTTGGGCATTTGACTCAATCTTAGGGGGAGATTTTCTGGTGGAAGGGATTGGAAAGGAGCTCAGAATAATTAATGTTTACGGCCCTCATACAGACCGGATCACTTTTTGGGTAAACCTTCTTGGTAAAGATCTTTTGAAGAATGACCTCCTAATTCTTGGAGGAGATCTAAATTTCTCCTTGGGGGAAGCTGAAAGTTGGGGCCCCTCAGCCCACCCAGACAACCAAGCAGGTTTCTTCAATCACCTCCTGGCCTCCAATGGACTTATTTATATAGCCCCCTTAAAATTGTTACCCACTTGGAGGAATATGAGGGTAGGGGAGGCCCGTATTGCAAAAAGGTTGGATCGTTTTTTGATCTCTAAAACGTTAGCGATGCTTCCTTTCGAATTTTGTCAATGGATTGGTAGTGGAGGCGAATCATATCATTCCCCTGTTTGGTTTGAAATGGAAGGAGGCCCCCAAAAGCCAGCAACCCTTTTTAAATTCAACTCCTCTTGGTTGAAAGATGAAAGCTTGCAACAGTTGTTCAAGTCAAATTGGACTAACATAAGGGATACAAAAGACACTCTGGAAGGTATTCAATTTGCATCAAACCTTAAAAGAATAAAAAAACCGGTTATCCCTTGGGCAAAAGCAAAACAGAAAGCAGAGGAACGGGAGCTCCAAAGCATTGAGGATTAGCTGAGGCTTATACAAGAAGATTCGGAGGCAGGGTTCATGACAGATTTGGCTCGCGACAATAAGAAAAGGCTGGAAGTCGGGCGTAGACTACTGTTGGCGAATCAAGAGGAAACATGGAGACTAAAAAGCAGAGTTGTATGGCTAGAAAACGGAGATGAAAATACAAATTGTTTTCAAGCCTATGCAAAAGGGAGGAGAGTTGATAACACCATATGGAGTTTAAAGGACTAGGAGGGCAGATCCATTACTTCCTTTGAAGGTCTAGCAAATATGGGAAAAAAACACTTTCAGTCTTTATTTAAAGCAGACAGGCATGTAAATATCGCATAAATCATAATGGTGGTTTTATATCTCCCAAGTTTTGTAAATGAACAAAGGAATCAAGATTTATTTGTCGAAGTCACAGAAGCAGAGGTTAAAGAAACTCTACAAAGCTTCTAGAAGGATAAAATCCCTGGTCCAGATGGATGGACAATAGAATTCTTCATGGGGTTTCTAGATCTAATCGAAATAGATCTATTAAAAGTTATCGAGGAATCTCATATCAATGGTAGAATCCATGGACCCTTCAATACTACTTTTATCGCCCTCATTCTTAAGGTAAATGATCCTCGGACTTTTGATGACTTCAAGCCAATCTTGTTGTGTAATTGTATTTACAAAATTATTTCCAGAATCATAGCTCATCAACTAAAGCCTTTTCTATCGGAGGCCATTTCCAAGGAACAGTTTGGGTTTTTAGAAGGGCGATGGATACACAAGGTAATAGGGGTATCTTAAGAAGTTCTACATAGTCTAAAGACTGCAAGATCAAAGGGAGCAATCCTAAAAATTGATCTCTCAAAAGCCTATGATAGAGTGAACTGGGCTTATATCCAACTTCTTCTTACTCACCTCGATTTTCAAGTCCCATTTATAAAATGGGTGATGGCATGCATTTCTTCCTCGATTTTCAAGTCCCATTTATAAAATGGGTGATGGCATGCATTTCTTTGGTCTCCTTTGCAGTTCTTATCAATGAGGCAACCTACCCCTTTTTCATCTCAGAAAGGGGTCTGCATCAAGGATGTCCCTTGTCCCCTTTACTTTTCCTTCTGGTGGCCGAAGGACTGAGTAAAGCTATAGACTCAATAGCCAAGGCAGGGAATTTTTCAAGGAATACTAGTTGCACCAAGGATGAGGATCGCTCATCTCTTATTTGTGGATGATGTCCTTGTTTTTTGCAATGGGCGAGTTGGAGATGCAGAAATTTTGGATGACATTCTATCGTTGTTCTGACTGGCCATAAGGATGACAATAAATGACCAAAAATCAACCATCACTACCTCTGAAATGGATGGAGAGGAAATGGCAGTATATCAGATATTTTTTCCCTTCACTTTTCAGGATATTTCAGAAGGACTAAAATACTTGGGTTTTTAGTTAAAACTGAACAGTTATAGGAAAGAAGATTGGAAATGGTTTATAACTAAATTAGAGAAAAGATTAAATGGATGTCCGCTTTAGATGGTTATCTAGAGCAAGTAGACTAGACTCACTCTGACCAAATCCGTATTGGAAGCCATACCAGTTTATTGGATGTTGCTAGCATGGATTCCCAAAGGGGTGCTAAAAAAAATCAGAAGGATCTGTGCTCGTTTAATTTGGTATGTGATTGTAGATAAGTATACTCAACCATGGGCAAAGTGGGAGGTTGGGGACTCAAAAACATTTTCTTGTTTTCCAAGGCCCTTGCAGCAAAGGCTTGTTGNNCTCAAAAACATTTTCTTGTTTTCCAAGGCCCTTGCAGCAAAGGCTTGTTGGAGGCTCATTTCAGTATCCAATATGTGGTCTCTTGTAGTCTCAAAAAAATACATCTCCCCAGCTTCAATTGAAGATTGGATCCGAAACCCAAACAAATTTGCAACAAATGGTTCGATTATTTGGAAAGTGATGATCTTCTCGTTCTCAGTGGTCGGGGACAATCTTTCTTGGAGGGTGGGTAAAGTAAATCATCTTCGTATTGGAGTTGATCCCTGGCCAAGGTGTGAGAATTCTCATATTCTTCCGGAGGACCTAATTGACCAACTTCACAGGAAAGGTATCTTCTACCTCTCTCTGCTAGTTGATCCTCTTACAACAAATTTATGGAATCAAGGATGGAAAAATGCTACTTTGCTAGTATTAAATGGGATTTATGCAGATATGATGATAAGCTATATTGTAGCACTCAGAAGACGATATATAAGACTCATAGATAGGGAAGATGAATTAGTGTGGGAGAAAGACCCCATAGGCTTCTATACTCCAAAAGAGGGATACATAGCTTTGAATATAGACCCCTTACAAAAAAATCTCAAATGGTGGTGGAAGGGCCTTTGGAAGATGAAATGCCCCCCAAAATCCAAAATCTTATGTGGGCAGCCTTGAACAATTGAATTCCAATTTGGGAAATCCTGAATAAACGTCAGATAGAAGGTCCAGAGAGATGTGCTCTTTGTAAAAATGCAAATGAATCCACCTTCCATGTCCTCGTCACATGTTTGTTCACCATGAAAGTATGGACAGAAACGTCCAGTAGCCTCAAATAGAATTACATATGGAATGTAAATTCTTTGGAGCTGGCTTGGAAGAATTGGACATGTGGCCCAAGAAATAAGGAGATAAAAGCTCTCCCACTCTTAATAAGCTGGGGAATTTGGATAGCAAGGAACGCAAGAATTTTTAAGGAAAACGCTTCAATTCCAGAAGTAATCGTAGCACAATGCCTATCAATCCTATCCCATTTGCCCCAGTCCAAAGATGCACCAACTTTACAGGTAAGGAAACAAGAGGTTATAGACTCATCAAAACTTTGGGCATTTTTCGATGGAGCCTCTCAAAACACCAATTGTGGAGGAGGAGTTGTTCTATATTTTTCAGATAATGATTGCTTTCATTTAAAAATGGGATTGGGCAGGGGGACAAACAACTATGTTGAACTCATGGCATTGAAGCTTTTACTTCTTTTCACCAGAGAAAAAGGAATACAACAAATTCAAATTTTTGGGGACTCTATGAATGTCATTAATTGGACAAGAAAACATCAAACTTGTCAAAGTATTTTTCTTTGTCCTATTCTGGAGGAAATCTTTAGTTTGTTGGACACTTTTGATACTATGGTTGTCTCTCATGTATACAGGGACGAGAACTTGGTAGCAGACTCATTGTCCAAAGAGAGATTGTTGCTCTCTCAGGGACAATAGCACATTACTGAAACAAAAGGGGAAGACACAAATGCCTTTTATCATAGGCCCTTTATAGAAGATCAAGGGCACTTGCACGATTGAAGACAATTTGGCAGACAAAAATCCTCTTGCAAGAAGTTTTGATCAACGCTATTTTTCTCTTTTTTGGCCTCTTCATGGATATGTTTCTCTTTTTTCTGCATAGCATTTTATTCAAAAAGCTTATTATACATCAACACTATAGTGGTTGGACATTATGAACAAATATCAGATACCAACAAAGGGTAGTAAGAAACCAAAAAGGTTGTGGTTTTTTTTGTTTGTTTGTTTGTAAGTATATAAAGGACTCATATTATGTAGATAGTATCTTTCCACCTAGTTCTGGGTGTGATTTTTGTAATCTGCAATGGTAGACAAGGCAATGCGGGCTTTCAACAGCCAAATACTTTCTTGATCATTACACACGTTTTTGATGTGTTGTGCTCTGGAAGCACCTACAAATTGTAATTGTGTCTCTTACCAGGAATAAAATTATGCTTTTTCTAAGGAAAAAAAATAATTGATTTGACCGTACATATATTTAATTAAAATTTCCATAAACTAGTGATATATTTAATTAAAATTTCCATAAACTAGTGATATGATATCTTTGATTAGATAATTGATTTGACCATACATATTTTAATAACCTTCTTCTAATGAGAACTGTTCTATAATTATATGGTAAATGATTTCTCCTATAATATTTTTGAATCACATTGATAGTTTTATAATTGAAATCGAGAAATTTGTATTATCAAAAAGTTGTCGCTATGCTACACAGTGCAATTACATAGTATTGTTTGTCCAAGATTTATGCTAGATAGGCATATCCCTATATACAAAACATTGAATTTACATATTTCAGCTGACAAAATGTCTCAAAGCTTCTTATAAATGTAGATTCTAAAGAAAACATCTAGAATTCTTAAAACTTTAATAAACATAAAGCTTAACAAAAAATACAGTGACTAGTGGCCTTTTCTAGGCCTATATTTGACAAAACAAAATCTCGATTCTCAATTCTCGATTTCTGTGTCTTCAACCAACTCGTGGAGTGTATCATTTTATTTTAACTCCCCTTCGAGTTCATAAACATTTGTTGATTAGAGGCCCTGATTGTGCATTTTTGCCCAAATTAACCACCATGTTTCATAGCATATTGCATTCAACTTCTAAAGTTGCAATTTGTTGCTTTTGTTACACCAAGGTGCCCATAATTGTTGCAAATTGGGATATAGACTAGTGTTCATTGTCATACGCTTTGGTGGTGACCGAAAATATAGAGGACCTTTTCAATTGAATCATTTACTCATGGAAATAAAGAATTATCTCGACTTCTTACAACTCCCTAGAATCCATAAAGACTAGCACCCTAACCAAAATAAACTAAAATCAAATTGCCATAAAATCTAGCTCAGTTCCTTTAGAAGGTTAAATTTTCCAAAGGTTGGAGGTTATAAAGCCTTTTCAATCATCCACATACTTTGTTCTCCTTGAATATATACTTCTTCGTTCAATGTCATGGTTGTGTCCCCACATAACAACGTATAGAAATGTAACATTTTGGTTTGGGAATCCTTTCATAAGCTATCCATTACTCCATATAAGCTTGGTGTTTTTTTGTTGATATGATAAAAACAATCAATTATCAAGGAAGTGATTAGTCTTTCTAATCTACATTGTAAATGCAAAAAGTAGTTACAATTTATGTTCTTATAAACTTTTCTTTACATAATTATAAATTTTATTTGTATTTAAATATCATAAAATGCACAATAAAAAGTTATAATATCACAAAATCATTTTTAAAATATATTAAATATTTTTTTTTTCATAATTTTTATAAAAAAAATTATTTACAATTGTATTTTTTAATTATAAATTTGTACACTAAACTTTATTTTTAATATTAAAAAATTTAATTTTTAAATTTAAAAACAATCATATAAACTATGGTCATATTTTTTTACTAAATTTCCTAATTTAAAAATAAAAACAAATATAAACATAATTAAATGATATAACAATGCAATCTATCAATATCAATAATAATAGTACTAATTAAATAAAGAAAATAGTTTGTAAATAACACCCTATCATTGTAATAATCAACAATATTAAGTCGATGATAATATGAATATGATAAAAGATTTGAAATTTCTCATAAAAAATAAAAATAATTTGTTTAAGAAAAATGTACTATAATCTTTTTCATCAAAGTGAAATAAAACATCCTCACAAATAGATAGATAGTTGCAAATTATATATTAAAAAAATAGTAGTATTGCCCATATTCGAACACGGAGAAATATAGACGGAAAAATATTTTTTTCATCAGTTGTGGTAAAGAAATAACTATGGAATAATAACATAGAGAGAGGGAACAACAATAAACATAATTTACATGTAGCTTGTGCACAATATGAGTAGCTAACTTTGCACCATTTCCATCAACTACCTTGGTTTTTACTTTAACTTGGATATCTACACCATTTTTTGGGGTTACTTTTACTTTTGTTCCAAAGTAAATTTATCTTATCTTTTTGTATATTAAAAATTTAAAGTGAGGAAGTCCATACCTTACCAACATCCCATAGATTATCCATGTTCTCTGGATTGAATTATTAATTGGATTGGATTATTAATTGTTGGTTTAAAGTGAGGAAGTCCATACCTTACCAACATCTCATAGATTATCCATGTTCTCTGGATTGAATTATTAATTGGATTGAATTATTAATTGTTGGTTGCAATAGTAATTCTTAACCACATAAAATTTTGTGGGAAAGGATTTCATGACCCACATAGGCATAACATGAAAATATCAAACCAGGCAAGCTAAGAAAGGCTTAAGCATGGTCTAGGGGTATTGGCTCGGAGCTTTCCCCCTTAAAGACATGTAGTATCAGAAATAAATAGTTGGATTCAGTTTCTAAACCTGTTGATCATGTTATTCCTTCACAGGATGGAAGGGCCCTTAGAGCATTGAAGGTCATGGCGAGGATCAAGTGATGTTAATGCTCTAATTAAATGTTTGAGGGATTGGAGGCACCCTCAAAGTTGCCTCTCTTCGTCCTTTGTTTGATTGTTCTCGACATGATATTGTTTTTTTTAAGAGACTCTTTCGGATGAACAGAAAGCTAGAGATTTCCTATTTAAAATTTTCCCTTCTTGGGTCTCATCTGTTGTAAACGCCATAGGAAATTCAGGAGGATTGTTGGTCGTGTGGGATCCGTGTTGTTTTGACCTGGCCCCATTTTTTACGATTGGGGGTATTCTGCTAGTTGGTCGATGCTTAGCTTCTAAACAGGAGATGGTGTTTCTTAATGTTTATGGTCCTTGTAAAGACTGTAAATAGTTTTGGTCTTCCTTATCATATAGTGGTATTCTATCCACTCCAAATCTCATTCTTGTTGGTGACCTAAACTTCATTGTATCTTCTGATGAGAACTGGGGAGGTTCCTTCTTGCCTGGGTCGACTGAAGCTTTTTTCAAAGACCTATTTACTTCAAAGAAGTTGGTGGATGTCAGGCCGACCGAGCTGGTACCTACCTGGTGAAACAGACGTTTTGGTACTAAAGCAATCGCTAGAAGACTTGACAGGTATTTTGTTTCTAAAGGGATTTTATCTCTAGCAGGTTTATCTAGATCTTGGGTGGCATTTCCATTCGTGTCTGATCATGCTCCCATCTTATTACAACTGGAAAGATCTCAGTCTTACAAAGCATTTCCATTCAAATTTAATGACCATTGGTTACTTAATCTTGATTTCATTAGTTTGGTCCACTATGTCTGGAAGGATCCTTGTTTTTTGCGGGAAGGTAATGTACAACAATGAGTGGTTTCAAAACTGAAGCTACATAAATCGCAGACAAAAATTTGGTTAAAAGAGTTAAAGGCAAAATAAAAGCTTTTACTGGGTAACCTAGAGATTGAAATAGAACTGCTCATTGCAAAATCTATTGAAATCTCTTTATCCTCGAAAGAGAATAAGTACCTGCGTGAGCTGGAAGATAGCAGAAATTCACTTCTTTGTGAGGAAGAGAACATTTGGAGATTGCGTAGCAGAGCTACGTGGATAAAGAGTGGCGATTCAAACACAACTTTTTTCCATAAATTGGTACGTGGATAAAGAGTGGCGATTCAAACACAACTTTTTTCCATAAATTGGTCAGCTTTAACATAAATCACAAGCATGTTTGGGAAATTACAAATGTTAATGGAGTCCTCCTATCAGACCCGGAGGTGATCAAAGAGGAAGCAGTAAATTATTTTGAACAGTTTTTCAAAGCCAATGAAAAATCAAATTTAAACAAGGTAATCTGTATCTCTAGTCTTTATCCTAAAATGGTAACCGAGGTGGAAGAGGATGCTCTTTTTAGACCTGTTACTTTGCTGGAATTAAAAGCAGTTCTGGAAAATATTAAAATGGAGAGAAGCCAGGCCCTAATGGGTGGACTTCCGAGTTTTTTATTTTTTTCTTTGATCTTGTGGGAGCTGACCTTCTCGAGATGGTGGAGGATTCGCGAAAAAAAGGTAAGATTTGTGGAGGTTTAAATTCCACTTTCTTGGTTTTGATCCCAAAAGTAAATAATCCGGCCTCTTTCGACGATTATCGCCCAATCTCTCTTTGTAACCTTATTTATAAGGCGATCTCAAAAATTCTTGCAAATCAAATTAAGCCTATTTTAGCAAGGTGTCTCTCTGCAAAACAACTGGGGTTCCTTAAGGGAAGGAGGATTCATGACACAATTGGAGTGGCTCATGAAAGCCTTCACATCATAAAAAAGAAAAATTTAAAGTCCTTGGTGTTGAAGATGGATCTTAAAATATCCTATGACACCATTGATTGGGAGTACTTAAGGTTGATCTTGCTCACTATGGGCTTTGGGATTAGGCTAACAGATTGGATTATGTGTTGCTTTACTAGTGCAAATGTTGTTGTGCTAATAAACGATGAGGCGACAAAGTACTTCAAGAGTGGGAGGGGGCTCCGTCAAGGATGCCCTCTTTCTCCATACCTATTTATTATGATAATGGAAGGGCTCAACTTGATGTTATAAAAAAGCATCTATGAACATCAAATTTCAGGTATAAAGGTTTCAAAGCTCTTAAAAATTGTTCATCTAATGTTTGTTGATGATGTTCTCCTAATGTCATAGGCTGATCCTTTGCAGTGGAAAGTAATCTTAGACATTCTGCAGAGTTTTTGTTATGCTTCGGGTCTTTGCATAAATTTTACAAAGTCTACTGCTCATTTCTGGGGACTTGAGGAAGCTGAGCTCTGCATTTTAAAAGCTTCTATTCCTTTCACCTTTGTTGACTTGAGTCTGGGTTTTAAGTACTTGGTTATCATTTCAAACCGGGTGTATCAAAATCCAAAGATTGGTACTGGCTGGTGGCAAAATTCGAAAGGAAAATCGAGCTTTGGTGTAATAAGTGGCTTTCGCTTGGAGGGCGTTTTGTCCTAGTCAAATCTGTGTTGGAGAGTCTATTTGTTTTATGGATGCCAATGGAGAGGATCCCGTGTAACATCCTTTCCAAATTGTGCAAGATTTCCTTCGCCTTCCTGTGGAGTGGTCAAAATGAAAAACATCATGTCCATCTTTGTAGATGGGATATCCTGGCAAGACCAAAAAAGGTAGGGGGATGGGGGCTCAAAAACCTTACTATCTTCAACACTGCTTTACTGGCAAACACCTTGTGGAGGGCGCTTACTCATGATAGTATCTGGCATCGACTTAACTTTGATAAATACTTGGGTGACATGCCAGTTATTGTGTGGAGACATAGGTCTTCTCATCTTCAGCATAGAGCGTCCAGCTTCTGGAATGGACTGACCATAAAAAATTTTGTAATCCTCCATTAGCTTCGTTGGAGGCATGGTTCGGGTACTCTAATATCCATTGGAAGGGATAAACTAATCAGGTTGGAGGATTGATCCTTACTATCTGAACCACTGCTTCTCCATTTACAAAACTTAAATATCCGGTGACTTGCTCAAGCGAGAGTCCCATCCCGCGATCTCCATTTTTCGGATAGGTGGCTAAGTTGTGAAATGTTGGGCATTAGTGGAGAGACCGTTAGTGAATGGAATCACTTTGTTTCTTCTCTAAAGAGTGCTGGCATTTACCTTAAAGATGAAACCGATTCTCTTCTGTGGGCAGGAGGGGACGCCTCTGGTGTCATTCAGTTAAAAACTTCTATACATCTCTTCTTCAACCTTTCAATTTTTGCAGTGACAACGATTGGATTCTCAAGTTATGGAAGTGGACAATTCAACTCAAAGTAAAACTTTTCATTTGGCTGGTTGCAAAAGAAAAGGTCCTTACCTAGGAGGTGCTCCAGAAGAAAGGATGGATCGGTCCTAGGGTGTGTAAACTCTGCAATTGTTCCTCTGAAAACATTAATCATCTATTAATTCATTGCAACTTTTCAAAGGCAGTGTGGCATTAATCATCTATTAATTCATTGCAACTTTTCAAAGGCAGTGTGGATGCGCCTGCAAAACATTTTTTTTCTTAAACTTCATTGGAATGGATCCATTGTCTCAGATTGTTTCAAGGTGTGTCCAAATGAAAAAACTACCCCAGTCAGCTTGGCTGCTCTTGCCTGTTGGCATTTATGGATTGAAAGAAATAAGGTGATTTTTGAAGATCACTCCCCCTCTCTTTCTACAGTGGTTCATAGGATTGTCGTCTCCTTCTCTTGGCAACCTGCTATCCAAATTTTCATCCCAAAAAAAGTTTGTGAGATAACTTAGGTTGAGGGGTCCACTTTGGCTTGCTTTGATGGTGCAACCCTATCCAATGGTAATTGTTGCGGAGCAGGTGGTTTTTTCAAGACTCATTCATCGAGGATTACTAAATGGTTCATAAATTTCGGAGCTGGAACAAATACAAAGGTGGAGCTCATGGGATTATGGTCGACACTCACCTTGGCAACACTCTGGTCGATCAAAAAATTACAAGTTCTCGGGGATTCGAAAGTGATTATAGAGTGGATAAATCATAAGGGTAACCTCCATTCGACAAATATTGAATGTTGGAAACAAAAAACAAAGGATTTGGCAAAAACCTTTAATGATATTAGCTTCTAGCATATTTATAGGGTTCATAACAAGGAGACAGACTCTCTTTCAAAGAGAGCGCTCAAAGAAACCGAAGGTAGGCTGTCGGTTTATCACTGTGAAAATGGGGAAGAAAGCCCCATTTCATTCCTAAATATTTTTGAAGTATGAAAAGGGCGAGATCCAGTGGAGAAATTGTCAATTCTTCTGCTCCAAAATTTTTTGCCCTTTCCAGTATCATAGCTGTTGTTTATTGCTTGTTCGTTTGATGAGTTATTGGTCATTGTTTCCAAAACTGGTTTTTATTCTCCTTTTGGGCTGATCTAAAGCACCGATCAGGATAAAATCTGTTATTGTAAAAGAATTTATACTTTATATAAAGTATAAATTTATGATATTTTTCTTTTGGAAAAAAAAAAATCTATCCCTTAGCATTGGTTTACTTTTACTTAACATGAAGCAACTTTATAGTTTATGACTATTAGTATCTTGTCAAACATAAAAGAAAATGTGGATAATTTTCTTATAAAATAAAGTTATTAACTAGCATTATATATAGTATTCACCATAAGCAACTAGCCCATAATAGTACCTTATATATAAAAGGAAATATGGATAATTTTGTTATAATGCAAAAATGTGTAATATATTAATATATATGGATATATAATTTGATTTAATTTTAAGGTCACCAAGCCAGATACCAAATTGGTGTATGAGACCCCCTTGTTTGTGGGACAAGGGACCCCCTCCATGCACTGATTTCACTGTTAAATTCTATGGAGGTATAAATACCCTAACCCCCTATTATTTGTGGGATAAGGGACCCCCTCCACGCAGTGATTTCATTGTTAAAGTCTACGAAGGTATACATACCCTAACCCCCTCTGGATTTGAACCTGTGACCTCTTA